>PVJH01002981.1:0-152854 GCA_004026705.1 Nesogale talazaci
AATTGAGCAAGAGAATTTAACCATAATAAATATCTACACACCCACTGAAAAAGCCTCAAAATGTATAAATTGAACTCTAGCAGAGTTAAAAAAAGATAGAAAAGAGATTAATATACCACTTTGAATAGAGGACAACACAACTAGAAAAGAAATTCAGTAAAGACAGAATAATTAGCATAGTTAACCATCTTAACCTCAGGCATATAGTTGTTAAGTATCATCAAATAGATTCTGATTCAGAGTGTCCACAGAATAAACCAATGCTTGGTCCTGAGCCATTCTCACAATCTTATCTGAGTCTATCGTTGCATCACTAGCCAGTCCACATGCTGAGGTCTTCCTTTTTGTCATAGCCCTTCCACTTTGCAAAGCATAATGGCCTGCTTCAGGGACCCTTCTATCCCCAAAATGTGTCCAATGTGAGATGACGTCTTGCCATCCTTGCTTCTAAGGAGCATTTCTGGCTGTACTTCTTCCAAAACAGATTTGTTTGTACATGGCACTTTTCAATATTCTTCTCCAGCAACACAATTCAAATGAATAAATACTTCTGTCTTCCTTATCTAATATACAACTTCAAATGCACATATGAAATCTAAAGTGCCCTGGCTTGGCTCTTTAGGCATACCTCAGTCCTCAAAACTCGACGCTCTGAAGAGGTCCTGTGCAGCAGCCTGTCTTCATCTCCTGACTGCTGCTTCCATGAGCATCGCCAGTGACTCCAGGCAAGACACAAACTTTGATCTTTTCTTTCTTTATCAGTAGTCCAGTTGTGAGGATTTTGCTTTCTTTACATTAAGTTGTAATTTGCATTTAAGGCTGCAACCCTTGATCTTAATTAGCAAGTGATTCAAGTTCCCCTCCCTTTTAATAAGCAAGGTTTTTCACAAGCTGACCTCCAATTTTAGTATCTTGTTCTTCCTCATATAATAAATCTTCTCTTATTATTTTTCTCAGCATACAGATTGAATAAATATGGTAATAGGGTACAACCCGGACACACATATTTCCTAATTTTGAACCATGCAGTATTTCCTTGCTCTTTTTTTTTGCACAAGTACCTCTTAATTCATCGACAGGTTCTACCTGAGCACATTTAAATATTCTGGAATTTCCATTCTTCTAAAGGATCTCCATAGCTTATTATAATTCACACAGTCACAAGCTTTTGTATAGTCCATAAAACACATCTTTCTGATAGTCCCATCTTTGAGTCAAGATCCATCAACAACGATATCCCTTGTTCTGCATCCTGTTTAGAGTCTGGCCAGAACCTCTGTCATCCTCCTTCTGCTGCAATGCAGAGGGATTTTCAAATGTTAATGGGAAAATTCTATTATATTTTAATTCACCTTTTCTATGAATATGTTGAAACCTCCTCATATGGCTCCATCCACTCAACAACAGCACAATAAACATTCTTTTCCATGTATATGGAGCATTCTCTAGAATGCTTTAGAATTAGCCAAAAAACAAGTCTCAATAAAATTTAAAGACTTAGAAAAGGATGGAATACTGTCAAATACATTTTGCAGAGTGAATATAACCCTGATACCCAAATCAAGAAAAGGTATCATTAAAAAATCATAGATGAACATAGATTCATGCAGGTTTTTGCAGCACCTTCTGGAAAAATTCCTCAACAAAATCCTCGTCAACAGAATCCAGCAACATTTAAAAAGAGAGAAAAATACCTCATGACCAAATGAGACTGTGTCAGATATTTGAGGCCGAATCAATATTAGAAAAACAATAAATGTAACCCATCATGTACAACAACGGAGAAGAACTATGTGATTATGTCAAGCTAGAAAAAGTATTTGATATCAACTCCCCTAAGGACTTTCAGTCTTGGAGATTCACAAAGGCCTCTTATCTAAGAGGTCCCTGAGTCTGAATTGATTCCGTGATAGTGAGCTTGAAGGTTTTTCTGAACACTCATTCTTGATAAAAATAAAGGTAGGAATAGAAGGAAAGTTCCTCAACATAATTGAAAGTATATCTACACAAAAATGACAACAACATTGAGTTTTGGGTTTGTACACAACCAGTGGATAAAATTGATCTCAAAAGAGACTGAAAGCAAAAAAAAAAAAAAGACAGACTGAAAGCATTTTCTTCCTATGTGAACAGGAACTAGACAGGAATGCCCTATAACAGCACTCCAACTCATTTCTGTATTGGAATATTAGCCATAACTATACAGTAAGAGAGGAAAATTAAAGACATCCAAATTGGTAAAGAGGTAATAAAACTCTATTTGCAGATGGTGTGAAAATCTCAACCCAGCAAGAAAATTAATTGAGCTAGTCGAAAATTTCAGCAAAGTAGCAGGATACAAAATAAACATGTAAAAAATCAGTAACATTATAATAAGAAGGACAACTCTATAAGAAAATGAGAAAAATATTATCGTGTAGAACAGCCACCAAAATGATGAAGTACTTAGGGAATAAATCTGATAGAGAAAAAGGACCTATATAAAGGAAATTACAAAATACTACAAGAAACCAAAAGAGATCTAGCGAAATAGAAGAATATGGGGTTCTCACCAATAGGATGACTTATCATTATTAAAATCCTAATCCAGACTGTAATATAATTTTTACATTTTTAAACAGAAGTAAAACTAATCACCAAATTTATGTGGAAAGCAAAAAAAAAGTTAGGTAAGTAAGCACTTTGAAAGAAGAACAAAGTAAGTTTCTTCATACTTCCCAAACTTCCCAAAACCTCATGATACAGCCTTGGTAGTCAAAACAGCCTGGTATGTATACTATGATCCACACATAGACCAATGGAACAGAGTTGAGAACCCAGAGCAAACCTGATTTTGAAAACAGAGAGAAACATATTAAATCAGGGAGGAGATAGTCTCTTTAACAAATCAAATCAAACTTATGATCATTGAGTTGATGTCAGCTCTAACAACTCTATAACACAAGGTAGAACTGCCTCTGTGAGTTTCTGAGACTTTAACTCATTCTGGGAATAGAAACTCCTGTGTTTTTTCAAAGAGCGAATGGTTTCAAAAAAAAGGAGACAAGCAGTAGGGACCCTAATACATAGCATACATGCATTATCCAACAACATAACAGAAAATATTCAATATGCACAGTATAAAGTAGATGACTAGAACCTCCTAAAAAGTATACACTCATATGTGTCAAAAGATTTCACCAAGAGAATAAAAAGAGAACCCACAAGCTGAGAGAAAAAAATTTGGAAGCAACGTATCAGAAACTATTTTCTAAAATTTATCAAAAACTCAAGTATCTCAATAACATATTTAACTAATTAATTTAAATATATTTTAAATTTATTTATATAAATGTAAAGATAGGTAAATAATTCAACTTAAAATGGGTAGAGAACATGAATAGACACTCCATCAAAAAAGACATTTAGGTGGCCAAAAAATATATTAAGAAATGCTTGTAATCATTATCCATTAGAGAGATGTAAATCAAAACAATGATGAGATATTATCTTACTCCAGAATTAATAGCAGGGATTTTTTTTAAAAATAGAAAACAACAAATTCTGGTGGAGGTATGGGGACATTTCATACACTGCTGGTGGAAATGTAAAATGATTTTAAAAACTCTGCAAAATAGTGTAGGGCGTCCTTAAAATTTTAGAAATAGAAATAGCATATTACCTACCCCCTATAACTATTTTATTTGGTTTATGTTCTAGAGAGAGCTTTGAAATAAATAGATATATGTACCCTTATGCTCTTTGCAATGCGCTCATGTTCACTGCAACACTATTCACAATAGCAAAAAGATGAAGAAAACCTTATGTACCCATTGATGAAAAGAATGGCTAGATTAACTATGGTACAACAGGCACAATGGAATGCTACACAGTGTTAGTGAAACACCTTCTAATAACATGGATGAACCTGAAGGACATTATGCTGAATGAAGTTACATCAATGATAAATTGACAAATACTGATGACCAGCATTTTTAAAAGTCAAGAAAATGGTTTTACACTAAGTGGAACTTTCTTTTATGTTTAATGAATGCTAAAGGACCAAGGAAGATCCTTTCTATAGAGAGGATAGACATAAATTCACTTGGATGAAGAAGAAGGCAAAATGAAGGAGAAATGAAAGCAGGCAATGGGCACTTTATAAAGAATGTGATGGGAGTTAGAAAGCAGACCATGTGTGGTAGGGGCCAACCCTGGGAGCCCATGGTTTCACAAGGGTCTGGACAGTCTTTTTCTGCAAAGCTGCTGCTGTGTTTTCTTCTTGGCCTCAACTAGGCAAGTGTGCATAGTAAGAATCAGAAAGGAAGAAAAAAAGAAAGAAGGAAGGAAGAAAGAGAAACAACTGATTTTAAATGCGAGATATGAAAAAATGTAGCTGTTAAAATGAAAAATCCAATAGATCAGATTTACTATGCACAAATTTGAGAAATGGAAGATGATTTGCAAAAATGAGTGAAATGCAGCTCGAAGAAAAAAAAGAGTCTTTCAAAAGGGAGAGAGATGCTTTTGAAAAGCATGAGAGAGAGAGAGAGAGAGAGACCTGAACTCTAGCAAATGGAAATTCAGATAAGAATAAAGTAAATGTAGAAAAGTCAAAATTTAAAGAAGTATGAACATTTTTAGGAATTTAAGAAAGAGATATATCTTCCTATTAATAAATTTCTATTCATTGCCATTAAGTCAATTCCGTCTCACAGTGACCTTAAAGGATAGAGTAGAACTGTTCCTCCGAGTGTGCAGGGCTGTAAATCTTTGTGGATGCAGAAAGTTTCATCATTTTACCAAGTGAGAGTTGAGTCTTCAGGATTTTCCTTTGTTGATGGGACACAGCTAAAAGCAAGAGAAACAGCTGCTAAAATCTGCCAAGAATCCAAACTTGGAACATGTATAGTTTGAACCTAGGAAAATTGGAAGTGGTCAAAAAATCTATACCCTAGGCTTTAGTGAACTTAAATAGACTGGTATTGGTCATTTTTAATTTAAAAATCATGTTTTATTATTATTGCTGATATCAGATGGATCATGGCTGAAAGCAGGGAATACCAGAAATACATTTAACTTGTGCTTTGTTGACTATGTGAAGGCATTCAGCTATGTGGATTAAAGAAATCTATGCATAACCTTGAGAAGAAAGGGAATTCCAGAACACTTCATTGTGTTCATGAAGAACTTGTACATGGATCAAGAGACAGTTGTGGGAGCAGAACCAGAGGATGCTGCATGGTTTTAAATCAGGAAAAGTATGCCATAGGGTTGTGTCCTTTCATCATCCTTGTTCAATCTGTGTACTGAGCAAATCACCAGAGAAACTGGAGTCTATGTAGAATAATGTGACACCAGGATTGGAGCAAAGCTTATTATCAACCTGCAGTATGCAGATCACACAGCCCTGTCTGCTAAAAGGGAGGACTTGAAGCACTTGCTCACGAAGATCAAGAATTCCAGCCCTCTCCAATGGATTACAACTCAATCTAAAGAATATCTAAAATCCCCACAATTCCACCAACAGGCAGCCTCATGATTAAATGGAGAAAATACTAAAGTTGGCGACAATTTTATCTTGCTTGGACCCACAATCAATGACTGTGAAGCAGTAGTCAAGAGATCAAAAGAGCTTGAACTATTTAATTGTCTGATGGACAGATTATACCCCAAGAAAGCTGTTTAAAAAGGGAGAGAGAAAGAGAGCTTTAAAGATTTGTTGCATTAGGTAAATCTATGACATGTGAACTCTGTAGCGTTGAAAAGTAAGCAGGTTACTTTGAGGTCTAAGGTGAGCCCGAGCCAAGTCATGAAATTTTCAATATCCTCATATGCATCTGAAAGTAGAACTCTGAATAAGGAAGACTGAAGAAAAAATGATTCATTTGAGTTGTGATGCTGGGAAGAATATCGAAAGTACCATGGACTGCTAAAAGAACAAACTGATCTGTCTTGGAAGATGTAGGATAGAGTGTTCCTTAGGGGCAAGGATGATAAGACTTCATTTTGCATTCTTTGGGCATTTGTTAATGAGAGACCAGTCTCTGGAAAAGGACATCGTGCTTGGTAAATTGAAGGGGTGGTGAAGAAAAGGAAGGCCCTCAAGGAGATGAGTTGATGCAGTGACTGTCACAATGACATAGGAACAATTGTGAGGATGGCAGAGGACCATGTTCTATTGTTCTATTGGTACCTAACAATAACGAATACTAGTAGATTAGTACAGTTTTCCCTGGAGATAAACATATGTTATTGATAGAACCTTTTCACTATGGTAAGCTGTCAATATGGTCATCTATTTAATTGTGTTCAAAAAACATTGTGCCAACTTGGATCATGATTTTCAGTGCTTTGGGAGTTATATAATGATGTAGTCAGATAGTTATATAATGGTGTTCCCTCTCCCCCCATGATGTTATCTAATTCATCAGTAGTTGGGATTAGTACGGGATTCAACATCTTGCTCACGTCACCTTACGGGCCTGCTATAAAGGGGATTTTCCTGGTCCGCATCACCTTTTTTCTTCTAAGTGATAAAAGTAGAAAGAAGCAAACAGAAAAGTAGGACCTGACTACTGCCAAGATAGAAGATCCAGGAGCAGGTTACATTATTCTTAGGTCCCAGTACTAAAAGCCCTCATCCCAAGAGATGATTGATACCCAGACACTTGTAGTTGTCTAAGGAATGTGGAGTTCATAAATGTTAAAAGGAGGCTAGGATTTTCCTCCAGAGCCAAACAGAGATAAAATGCCTTTTCCTAGAGCTGGTATCATGAACTTGTATAAATTTTTATTTATGGAAGAAAATAACAAATAAGGACAGAAGTCTGGTGGCACAGTAGTTAAGTCTTTGGCTCTTGACTGAAACATGGGTTGTGTGAACAACACATGAGCCACTTCATGGGAGAAAGATGTGATAGTCTTCTACCTTAAATATTCCAGCCTTGGACTCCCTAGGGAAGTTCTACTCTGCCCTCTGTAGTTTTTGTTCTTGTTAGGTGCTGTCAAATTGGTCTGACTCATGGCATATCTGTATACGATAGAACAAAATACGGCCTCATTTTGCACCCACCTCACAATTGTTATATTTGTACCATTGTTGCAAGCACTTTGTCAATCCATCTTGTTGGAAGTCTTCCTCGTTTTCATTGCCCTTGTACTTTACTAAGCATGATCCCCTTTCTAGGAATTCGTCTCTCCTGACAAGAGGTCTAAAGTGGAGACAAAGCCAGAGTGGGCATGCAGATCCTACCTGAAGCACCCAACCATGAGGGCAGTGTGGACCCATGGAAGGATTCATGAAAAGAGAGAGCTATAGGGCTAGACACAACCAGAGCCAGACTGACCCCCCTCCCTGGAAGTGGGCATGGCAAAGAACAGGCTGGGAGAGGGGACAGCCTGCCACACCCACACAGAGAAAGACAAGCAGAGAGGAAGAGAAAGAGAGCCAGAATGCTCCCCACATTGACCCACGATGCTCAGAGGACTACGTCCCTGCGGGGACCTAATGAGTGACAGAAAGGACTAGGCAAACAACAGGAAGATATGTCACACTGTCTCCCTACTGAAGCAGACAGTGACAGAGGACATTTCAGGATCACATGGTGGGAAAGCAATGCAGATTGATCCCCCCAAATGAACCAAATCAAAAAGGAAGCACTCCTGGATGGACAGTCAGGAGAAGAGAATGGTGGTTCGGATGGTTCCTGGGGCCACAGGGGAGGGGGTAAGGGCAACAACAAGTGGTCTGGAACCAGTGGCAAGGAGGAAGTGTGAGGTCTGGTAGGGCACTACCCAATAAGCTAGGGTAATGTAACTCAGAGGAAATACTGAAACTCAAATGAAGGCTGAACATGATGGTGGGATAGGAGGGAGATAAGAAGGAAATAGAGGAAAGAACTAGAAGGCAAAGGGCATTTGCAGAAGTCTAAGCACAGGCATGTACATACGTAAATATAATTATTTATGTTAAGGAGAGAATAAATCTAAGTACATTTATTTATAAGTTCAATACTAAGGTAGCAGATGGACCTTGGGCCCTCATCCAGGTGCTCCCTCAATGCAAAAACACTTTATTCTATGAATCTGGTATTCCATCATGCTTACTGGCCCAATACGGTCACTGAAGTAAAATGGGTGCATAAGCAAATGTGGTAAAGAAAACTGATGGTACCCAGGTATCAAAAGATATAGCATCTGGAGTCTTAAAAGTCTGAAGATAGACAAAAGGCCATCTATCTGAGAAGTGGCCAAATCCACATTGAAGAAGCACACCAGTCAGTGTGGCCATGAGGTGTTGAAAGGGTTAGGTTGCAAGCATCAAACAGAAAAACCCATCACTGCATGATCACCTTCCCAAGGCGACCACTGAGGACATGTGGAGGCATGAGCAAGAGTGGTGAAGAAAGCAGATGGGGCCTTGCTACCAAAAGATATAGCGTCTGGGATCTTAAAAACTCAAGGGTAAACAAGCAGCCATCTAGCTCAGGAGCAACAAAGCCCACCAGAAAAGAAGCACACCAGCCTGTGCAACCATGAGGTGTTGAAAGAATTAGGTACCAGGCATCAAAGAACAAAAATCATATCAATATGTGTCCACCCCCTTGATATGATCGTGGAAGACAAATTAAGTGCAGAGGCAAAGAAAGAGGAGAAAGCTGATGGTTCCCAGCTACCAAATGACAAAGCATCTGGGGTCTTAAAGGCTTGAAGGTAAATGAGTGGCCAGTTAGTGCAGAAATAGCAAAGCCTACATGGAAGATGCACACCAGCCTTTGTGATCGCGAGGTGTCAAAGGGAGCAGGAATCAAGCATCAAAGAACAGGATGCATGTACTGCAAATGAGGGAGAGAGCATGGTGGGGACCCAGAGCACATTCATGGACAATTGGACACCCCATTACTGAGGAGTCCTGGGGAGGAGAAGGGCCAGTCAGGGTGCAATGAAGTAACAATGAAACATACAACTTTCCTCTAGTTCTTGAAGGCTTCCTCCCCACAACTATCATGATCCTAATTTTACCTTACAAATCCAGCTAGACTGGAAGAGGTAGACTGATACAGATGGAAACTGGAAATCCAGTGAACCCAGGACAGATGAACCTCTCAGGGCCAATAGTGAGAGTGCAGTTACCAGATGGGTAGAGGGAAGGTGAGGTAGAGAGGTGGAGCCAATCACAAGGACCTACACATAACCTCCTATCTGGAGGACAGTCATCAGAGGAGTGGGCAAAGGGAGATATTGGGCAACATAAGATATGACAAAAAATAATAATCTACAAAGTATTGAAGGGTGGTAGGGTAGGGGGAGCAGAAGGAATGAGAAGCTGATATCAAGGGCTCAAGTCGAAAAGCAGATATTTGAAGAATGATGACAACAGCAGGCATGCGAAGGGACTTGGCACAGTATATGTATGCATGTATGTATGTATGTATTGTGATAAGTGATGTACGAGAACCCAATAAAATCATCAAAAATTTAAAACATTTAAAAAACATGCATAAAGTATATGAGAAAAGTCTCACTGTCCTTGCTTCTATCCTTTGTCTCAAAGGACTATAATAATTAGTGGGTTTTTTTGTGCTAAATGGCACCTATAAAAAGATATGGGTGGGGTCTAGCCTGTCCATCAGCTTGCAGCTTCAGGATCTCATTTGAAGGTGCCACCTAGATAAGTCCTCCACATACACTGTGCACTAGAAATTAGTCCTCCTCCCCACTCTCAAACAAGAGTTCGTCAGTCCCTGGAGAAGAACATCAAGTTTGATAACATGGCGGGGCTGTGAAAAAGAGGGAAACCCTTGATGAGATGGATGTCGCAGTGACTGCACCAATGGGCTCAGTCACAGGAACAATTGTGAGGAGGTTGTTGTACACAGGGTTGCCATATGTCTGAGCTGGCTGGGTGCCACCTACCAACAACAACCCCACCCTCAATAACGACCTGAAGGTTTGTTCTCCTCCCCTTTGAATCTGGGTCCGAGGACATGATGCTAAAATTCTGACTTAGGCCAGAAAAGAGCCGGGGAACTAGTTTTTCCCTAGTTTGTTTGGATGCCTGTCCAAGTGAAAACTGCTATTTAAGAAGTTTAAGTATCCTGGGTCAATCACACTGGAGAGACCAGGCATAGGCACTAGTAAAGTCCATTGAACTCTCCAGACTAACCCATCTATTAGGCAACGCATGTCATGTGAAGCAGAAGAATTGTCCAACAGGTTGCCTATCTATGTCCCCTATCAAGAGGTCTCCTTGACTCCAAGGTCCGTACAGCCTAGGCAGCCATGCAGAGAGTCAGGGTAGGAAGGAGCCCACAGAAGAGTCAGCTGAAAATGGCTGCCAGACAGATCAAAGCCTTAGCCCATTTTGAGTCCTGCATTTGATTCCACAGGGCCTGACTGAACAGAAAGAAGGGAGGGCCCACTTGGGACTGCCTTTGGGAAGCTGGGACAGCTTCCAATCTTGTTTTCAAAGGTACGAGGAAGGGTTTGAAACTCCTGTCCAGGTCTGGCTGGTAACTGGGAATGGAGGTTTTCTGGTGTGGATTTATATTGAGCCTAAGGTTCTATTTACTGATATCAAATTCCTCCTTCTAATGTCATCATGCTCCTTAACAAAAAGACTTAAGCTGAAAGAATTTCAGGAGGGACTTTCCGAGTGTTGGTGCAAGTATGCTTTCATTAATTCATTCATAACAATGAGCACCTGCCATGTGTCAGGTCTTCACCTAGGTGGAGGTGCCACGGTAAATGGGCATGGGTCCCAAGGTGTGCTAGAGTCAACCTACAGTGGTGCATAAGGACTATCTCTTTCTTCCCAATTCAGCATTCAAACCAGGTCAGGGTGATAGCTTGCAATATTTACACCACAGATATTGCCACCCCTCCTCAGAGCTATGTATTAAGCTTTTCTCCTTGAAGGAGGCAGGCCGCTCATGGCCCATGTTTCATTTACACCCATGGGTGTTCAACACAGGAAGGCTAGTTGGACATACCTTGTGGTCTACTTTGCCTTTTGCTCTTCTAATACTTACCATTCACCTGGCTCTGTTTGCCTTTCCCACAGAATCCTGGGTTAGCCGCATTCTTCCCATTCAAGAGAGAGACAGAACTCTGAAGAACAAAACAAATTCCCTGCCACGAGTCAACCGTCGTTCATAGCAAGCCTGTAGGGCCGAGTAGAACCAAAAGCCTTGCTAACAGTGCTTAGGAGCAAAAATGACAATCCATCTTGCTCCACTGATTAAGACTCCGGAAAAATCCTACTTTCAGATGGCTCATTGCTTGGGAGTAAGGGAAGACTGGAGTAGGAGGAGATTTGCCTGTTGCCTACTGGTTCACAACAATTAGAGACAAAGCCAGGATTGGACTTCAGATCCCTGACCCCAGTCAGTATTGCCCCAAGCCCCCCAGCCCTGTCCTGCTCCTAGAAATCCATCAGTGGCCATTTCCACCTTCTGGCAGAAAACCTGATTCCTACAGTGTAGCCTACGTGTCTCTTCTCTCTCATACAGCTGGCTCTTATGCAAAATCAGATAAATGGGTCCCTTTCCTAGGTCTCTGACCTGGATTTGGCAGGAATTTGCCACTGTTCTGCTGCACTTTGTATTCTGCTTATCTATCTCTTTGTAGGGGTCAATATTTGCTACTTAAATGAATGTCATTTGCTCTCTATTTGAAGTTTTGCATTTCACCCTGAATTTTTGGATCTTGTAAGGGAGACTCTGGGGTTAGGAGGTGGCCTGTCTTAGTGAAACAGTTGCGAAGGAGGGGCAGGAAGAGGCAAGGGGGGCCTGGGAGTGGGTGATCTCATTGACAAGGGAGGGTGTCTGAGGCTAAATCATTTCCTTGACCATGTTGATTAGTTCAGAGGAAGTATGCATGCGACCTGCACTGTAAGACCAATAAAAATTCAAGAGTTACAGGCACTGTTGTATAGAGACCCTTCCAGGCAGATGACAGGTAATGATGGGGGAGTGGAAGCGAATGGGGAGGGGTGATTCTCAGCCAGTAAGAGGGAAGATGAGAGCTAGCATTGATCATCTTTCTTAATACCTGAGGCTTCTGGTGAAAGAATGCAACACAGAGGAAAATAGAGATATGAGACTAAGAGACTGATCCTCCAGGACACTGTATATCTAAAACCAGGTAACCCTGGCACCTCAGTGAAGGGATCTGATAAATGCCCTTTAGGTGTAAGTCAGTTAGCCAAGTCCTTTTACCAAGCTATTTTCTCAGGTACAGCTCTGATAAGTTCATTTATATAGTGGCATCAATGGCTGATAGCAGCTTGATAATTCATCCAGCCTACCCAAATTGAATGTTAAGAAGGATCAGAGTCTTGGGCCAAGTGATGCATCTTTGATGGTAAATTTTCAGGCAACAAAACAGTTGAAGGGGGGCAGACACTTCGGGGACCTGAGTATTGTTTCCGAAGAAGAGGGAGGCCACAGAAACATTCCTGAGGCTATCCCAGGGGAGAAAGAGCGCAGGAGGAGCTGGGAAGCCCAGAAGGAAGGAGAAGAAGGCTTTAGGAAGACAACTGGAGAGAACAAGCAACAAAATGCCTCTCAGCATTTTTATGGGCGGAGTCTGGCTGACTCAGAGTTCAAGTACTGGAAGAAGTATGACCGGAATTCTCCTTAGAGACAGAGATATTAAGACTTCATCTCAATTGCTTTGGACATGCTGTCTCTGGAGAAGGACATCAGGGTGGTAAAGCAGATGGGCAAAGAAAAAGAGAAAGACCCTTGACAAGGTGATTTGGCACAGGAGCTACAACGACAATGTCCAAGAGCTTCAGGAAAATTGAAGCCGGCGCAGACCCCAGCAGACCTTTGCTCCGCTGCACCATCGCTATGAGTCAGAAGTGACTCCTGACTCCTCACAGCAGCTCCAAGTCAAGCTACCCTGCTAGGTGCTTTGTAATGTCACCCCATGACACCTAAACTCCAACCCAAGAGCTTCAAAAAAGACATTGATCCTGCCCTTGGTCACCTAGTTCAGGATTTGCACCCTGGTGTTTCTGGCTCCAAAACCCCTGCTATTTCCACAGGGTCCGCAAAGGTTATGGCTAATATTCACTCTACACCCCACTGAGCCATTTTGAGGCTAGCCTAACGCAGACTCCACACTCTCCAATGGATAAGACAGCTAAAAAGCCTGCCGGTATGGGGGAAATGAAAAGGAAAACCTTCCTCAAAGGTAGCCCCTTATCCCAGGTGTCCCTGACCAGCTGGCAGTGGAGGAGTTAACAATGACTGCATGAGCCACACAATAATAGGCTGCGGAGGAAAGCGGTGGAAACTTTGAACTGCGATGATGTGACTGACAAGGGCTATTTTGGGAACCCAACCGCATAGAGTAATAGGATTGTAGCAGGGCAAGCGTGACCAGAGCTGATGGTCTCAGCTACCGAGGCAACGGAAACAGCCCGTTGACCGTGCCAAACAAAACACTCGGCGGTTTGTCTTTTCCCCAGCGGGTTTTATCTTGACCTTCACTAGAACCACCCGCACCAGCGGCAGAAAAAAGATCGCCTTTGATTTCCTGTGTGCTGCGCACATCAGACCTAATGCTCTCACAGCCTTTGGCACTAGCTTGATGCTCCCATGCAGTGGGGTGACTGAGGCAGGTGGGGCCACACACATCCTTGCATCGGTAGTTGGGAAGCAGACTGGCTCCTCATGTTGGGCTCCAGGATGGAAGCAAGAGAAGGCTCCCAAGGCTCCCATTGCCAACCTCTGCCCTTGCTTCTTCTCTGCAGCCCCAACCCAGGTGGAAGTGGATTGAATGCCCGTTGTATGTGGATTGTTTGGATGGATCCGTGAGCTTGGCTGCAGCTTTGAACATGGCCTCTCCCTCACTCCACAATCTTAGACCTCGTGCCATGTGGCCTCTATTCTTCTCCATATGCTCTATGCTTGGCGAGGACCCCTCTGCTGCCTGACCTGGGAACATATCTATCAGTCTCTCCCTTGGCACACTCACAATTCATCATTGCTTACTGAGGCCAGCGTTACTGAGGTTCACTCCTATCTTCTTGGCAAAAATGATTTCAGTGTCTCCAAAACCAGCCTCATGCCATCAAGTGCATTCTGACTGAAGGTGTCCCTCTAGGGCTGAGCAGACAGGCCCTAGGGGCTTCTGAGACTGTGACTATTTACTGAAATAATAATAATAATAATTTACTGAAATAATACCGAGAGTGACTTGCCCTTGAGGTTAGCAGCCCAATGCATACCGTGGCACTACATCCCGGGGCTCCTTGAGTGGAGTAGTGCTAGGGCATTAAGAGGGTCAGATTTATCCACAACTGTCCCTCCAAAGAAAAGTGTGGCTGTCTTCTTTAATAAAGATTGCCACACCCCATGGGCAGTTTTCTTATTGGGCTGCTTGGCAACAGGGATCTTTAGAAGGCACGAGGGCAAGAAACAAGGAAAGCTCGATGCCTTTACCTGCTAACCTCGAGGTTTGCACTCAAATTCACAAGCTGCTCCGTGGGAAAGATGAGGCTGCCTGCACCTGTAGAGATTTACCCGCAGTCCAAGAAGCCCCTTCAGGGTCCCTATGAGTGTAATTAACTGGATGGCAGAGGAGTGGGTGAGGCAAGTGGCTCCATGGGGATACTGCTAGAAATACAAGAGGAATCCAATTCCTTTTCATCGCCACACCTTTGTGACAAGGTGGTCGTTTTAGGTTCCAGCTCCAGGCCATGAAGGAGTGAGCGGTACACCTAGATGTGGGTCACACCTGGTTTGGCCCAACTGGGCCAGGTGATTTGGATTCAGTCATTGAGGTCTACCATGCCTTCCAATGGTGAGGGCCAGGTGGGGCGTGGGAACTGGAAGGCCAGAGGTTTTCCCCTGGCACACAGTCTCTCAGTGGCGCCAACACACAGTTCAGCGAGGCTGTGCCACACACAACCAACTGTGCCACAGACTCTGTCTGGCTTGTGTTCCGTTTACTGTAAAACCTTAAACTTCTATCCTTTATATATAAAAAAAATCCCACTTGGATCACAAATCAGGCTTCAGCATGAATTCTTTCTTGTGCGAACCCGAGGACCGAAGGATATCTCTCCCACAAGAGAGATCTCACTGTAGATGTTTACCCTCCACCCCCCCTCAAGTTCATACAGGACTGTTTCCACACCTTCCAGTGTCCGAATATGGGTGAGGTTAAACAAATAACTAAAGAATACACCTGGAAAAGTAGGGCTCTCCTACTACTTTCTGTCCTCTTTTCCTTGTATGTGAACGTTGCCCTTTAAATATCGAATGCAGTGATGATGTCAGCGAGAGAGGACACAGAGTTCTGAAGAGAGGGAGATGGACAAAGACAAAGAGAGGCATTAGGACATCAGGGGTGGAGAAGATTCTGCTGCGAGTCCGCCCCGTGCCACTGGCTCCCAGATTGGACCCTAGTAAAAATGAAGGAAGTAAAAAACAAAACAAAACAAAAACCTATTAGGTCAAAAGAGGGATCCAGGTTTCTCCCCTGCCTCCCTCCTGATGCTTCTGATGTTAAAGTCCATGCCCTGCCACATAGGTGTGCCCCGGGAGTACAAATGGCAAGTTTAGGAGCCTAAGAAACCTAGGCCACCATCTCCCAGGTTCTAGGCATGCGCTGTGTAGGAGGGAACCAAAAGGCAGTGGAGTGACAGCCCAAAGATCAGCCCTCTCGCCAAGGATCACAGACAGCCACTAGCCTTGCCAGCAGTCATAAAGCATGGGGGTTCAATCCGTCCGTCGATCGTGGTCGACCTAACTTTTAAGCCTGATCCTAACAATAACCCTAAAATGAACCCTATCCCTCAGTTTAACACCAACCCTCACCCTCACCCTAATCCGACTATTTTTAATGCCATGTAATCTACACACACTACATTTGTGATTGACTAGTAGTCTGTGATTCACACCCTTCTCCCCGCCCCCCCCGCCCACCTCCCCCACCCTCATAAAGGGTTACAGCTAGATCTCCCCTACCAATATCCTTGGAGAAGGCAACCAGGACTGTAAGGGTCCCTGATTTCAGGTCCTGGATCTGGTACATTCTACACTGGAAAACACAGTGTTCTCCTCAGCAGCCCAGAAAGGTAGAAAAGCAGACACAGTCTGTAAGGTTGCAACCTTTGAGAAGTCCTAAAAGACCACTTGAACTTGAACTTAGACCTTAAACTCTCACTTGCTCCGCAAATGGAGGTCAGGTATAGGGAACAGGGTGAATGGGCTATTTTATGTGTACATCTGATTGACTGTGGACTGATATTCCAGTTCCCCAGACTCTAGTCTCAAAAGCAGCCATTGGGGGACACAGGTTCTGAGGCTCTGATTTGACACCCCCAGCCCGCCCTGCCTCCAGATCTTCCCTTGGGACAGGTTGGCAGAGCAAATCAGGCTTACAGGGGATTGTCTAAGTGCGTTAGGCAAACAAAATCCTTGGATGCCCAGCCTCCACTGGAAGCACCTATTGACAGGCTAATTTTCCCCATTCACCTAGGCCCAGCCCCTATGCTAAAGCTGCTGGCTCCAGCCCTTTCTGCACTGCCTTCATTTAACCTTGATAATGCTTCCCACCTGAGAATTTAGACCTGAATTCCCTTTCCACTCCCTCCCCATCACCCCACGAGAACTAATTAATTAGGTGTCCCTGTGATCAATCTCTCTTTGGTTCCAGAGGTCAGATTCACAGCAGAGTGCCCTGGGTCTTCCAGACTTGTCCAGTGAGGGAAAAATGGCTGACTGGGGTTTTATATTTCTATTAATACCCAAGCACAAGTGCAGGGTGATTCAGCCTGTGCATCCCAGTGTACTGCTGTCCCTCTGTCCCTCGTGACGGTCCAGGGTCAGCCCTACTAGCTTTAGTCCTAGCGTGGATGAGGTGGATGAGGGCAACACTTCCTAAGGTAGACCTGTGGGCCTGGAGCTGGAATCAGAATTTTAAAATCTCACATGCTGTGATTCCTTCCTGGACACTGGAGTTGAGGAACTGCAGGTCCATTGCAGTATTCAGCTTTGACACTGCAGTGAATGAACACTGGGGGAAGAAATGCTACCTCGGGGTTTGCAGCCAACTCCATCACTGACAAGTTGTGTGACCTTGACCCAGGCCTGCACCTCATCTCCTCACTCAGGGAGCTGGGCTGTGCTGGAGACAGACTTTGGTTGCTAACAAGAGGTTGACTGTGCAATCCCACCTAGATGCCCCTGGGGAGAAAGACCGGGCGAGTGCCTTCCAAAAGAGGATCCTTTGTGAACCTTCTGGAGCACAGCTGTCCTCTGAAATAGACATGACATCACTGAGTCAGAATGGGTTCCATGGCAACTGGTTTTTATTTTTGTTTTTATTTTTTAATGAAACGCTCCACTTAAAGTTCTTAGAGTGCCTGATGATAAAGTCCATGAGAAGGCATGAGAGAGACAGATTTATTGTGATGAACAGATTTATTGTGATGTAATTTGCAAACAGTAAAGTTCATCATGTTAGGGGTACTGCAGCACACTTTATTGCATGCAGCTTTTTCATTGGGAGCTGCAGTCTGGTACTCTTAACTCCTAGCTCACATGAGTAACAGCTATAATCTTGCTTTCCTCTAGCCAAGTTGCACTTGAGAGTGAAGCTCCTTTTGTCCCAAGTTTGAATTCGTAAACATGAAACCAAGTCGAATCCACGAGTTCTGGTATCAGCTGTGTCAATGCAGGTCTCTCTGAAACTGAATCCCTCATTTGCATGGAAACTTCCCTCCCCTCCCCTGTGATCTAAGGACCAAAAGACATCAGCCCAGCACTTGGGAAACCCTTCCTGCCACACATACTGGGATCCGTGGGGGCATCCGTCCCTGAATCGGTAGTAGCCGGGACAGGACTATGTGTGTCCTCCGCTGCCTTGCTTTCACCCATCCTGCATTCACTTTGACCCCCCACCCCCCACCCCTCAGGAGTAAGTTACAGGAATTGTCCTGCCCTTTATTGACATGGCATCTGAGCTGTGCAGATAGACCCCTGATGACCTTGATTCAGAAGGGGGGTGGGTCAGGGCTACCAGGTCCAGCACCCTTCCTGGCAGGCGGTGCTTGGTTATTTTTACTTCTAGATGTCCTTCAGCAGCTACAACAGTTGCCTCCAGTCTCCTTTCCTTGGGTGTTAATCTCTGAGATGACCATGGTTGAGCACAGGTTTGTCAGTCTATTCTCTTATACCGGCCACCTGTGCCAGAGACACTGGACTGTATGTGCATGCAAACATGTGTGTCTGCAGGACCCTGAGTGTGTACATGCATAAATGTCGAGGATATTCTGAATGTGCCACACATATAGTAATGTACACATCTGTGAATATGTACATGTCTTCAGGACTCCATGTGTGCCACATGCATGGAGTATTATGTGCATGTGTCTGCAAGACTTCACATGTGTGCACATGTGCAGGGATATGTACACATGTGTAAAGGTGCATGTGTCTAATTTGTTCAAGAACAAAAATCTCTAAGACACCTGCTTGATCACACTTAAGTGTGATTTTCAGAATGCACATAGGTATGTGTCTGAACACATGAGCTTATGGACCTGGAAGTATAATGGTATGTGTACAAGAGTATTCTGTTTATACAACCCTTTGATGATGCCAGCTGAGTAACCACAGCTGTCAAAATGCAGCCTGTCCATGATAGCCCCATTGTGTTGGTGAAACAGCACCTATAGGACTACTGAATGGTACACTTGCCTTTTATTCTCTCCCATGTCTCTACTTGAAAAATTTACTAAACTCTGACCAGACTCCAGATGAAGCACCTGGCTGCACTATCTGATCACATCAAACTTCATTGTTGCTGACATTTGTGCTCAAGAAGGCTCTGATTCATAGCACACCAGAACGAAGCACTGCTTTGTCCTGTACCTTCTCCACAATCACTCTTATGCTTAAACTCATAGTGCTAGCCATTGTGCCAATCCATCTCATTTAGGGTCTTCCTGTTTTACACTGACCCTCTTCTTCACTAACCATGGTATTCTTCTCCATGGACTGTACCCTCCTGATACCACATGCACACTACATGAGGTATCATCTCACCAATATTGAGCAAAGGAACATGCTGGCAGTATTTCCTGTTTTAGGGGATAAAACTGACTTCAAATTGAAATATAATTTTTAAGTCTTTTTAAAGTCCTAAACAGGAAAAAGATAAGCCAAAGATAATGAAAGACCATTGAGAGAGATTATCAACATGCGACCATTGTGGTGTATTTAAGCAAAATTTGGCTCATTTTAGTGGGATTGCAATTGAGTCCTTATGAATCCATGGAAAAATGCTATACATATTGCAGAGATAAAATCTAAATTCCAGATAGCTTAAAGCATGGGCATGAATCACCAAAGGCAAAAGAGAAAATAGGTTAAAAACACATGGTTAGCAAGAGGGAAGAATCTCCCACTAGGCGTTCTTCAAAAAAATATGTTAAGTATTTTTCTAAAGGGCAAATTGTCCTTTCTTGGTTTGCCCACCAACAAAAGTAGAGTTGCACTCTCAGAGCGAGACATATTCTTTCTTCCATCCATCATGAATGTCCATAGGAATGTACTGATCGCTGTAAGAAATTTTATCAAATCAGGGTAACTATAGTGCAAAGCTATATTGGACCCTCACCACATCCACCCCCAAAAGAAAAATGGACTCAAATTCAGGTGAGGCTTCCACCGAAGAATCTAGTGGCAATCTAGTGGCACTTTGAATACTAGTACTAAGCAAACACATCATAATATTATCTTGGAGACCAAATAAAATCATTACTGCCTTGTCTGGTGTTCTCTTTGGGGGGTCTATTCCTTTACGTGTACTGAACACTTTAATAAAAGATAAAGATCCGAGAAAAATGTTCTTCTAGTTTCTCTGGACCATTGCTCAAATTCAAAATGACTTTTAGGCATTATTTTGTTTGTTTGTTTTCTATTATCCTTCAAGATCTAAAATTTTAAAGGAACATCTAGGGCCAAATGGCTTGTGTGGGCTATCCCAATTACCATGAAAGTTATAATTAGAAGAGAAATACTACCAACAAGACTTGACCAACTAGCTGAAAATGACTGATAAGATCAAGGTCTCTGTTTCAAGAATAATAAGTTCCATGAAGTATTTGTCTACATTTAGTAGCACTATATTGTGGGAAAAAAAGCAAAAACTTCACGTTGTATATGAATATTGACCCTGAAAAAGTCATCTCTTAAGATATGAAACTGCTACTTTGGAGGCTTTGAAGAAAAATCTTACTGTAATTGTACTTTGTGAACCACAGCTTAAATTCTTTGGCCTCTCTAGCTGTGACTTTAATAAATTTTTTAAGATTACTAACAAAAGCATTCATTCTGAGAGCAATCATATCTAAGCCCATTAGTTAGATAATTAAGTAAAAAGGAGAAGAGACATTTCTTATATCCAGAAAATAGACCCTTAAAACATCCACTATATTTCCACATGCAAGACTTGAAGGACCATTTTGTCTATTTTGTGGTCAAATTCCATTGTTGAGGATTCTTGTAATTTATAAACCCTGCCACCCTCTAAAGTTCTAGAAGTCTTGACTTAGTCTGCTAGTGTTCAAACTCAAGTTATTAGTCCTTTTACTAGTCCAACAGAGTCCATATTTCTATTGTGAAATTTTGGTCAGGCATTATAGCATATTTGCAAAGCAAAACTTAATATGGCATGGTTAACTCATTGTAATATTTTTTAAAATGAAAGACCTGATGGGAATTGTAGAACTAAAGGAAAACAAAGATAATTTAAAATTAGAAGGAACGTCAGACTATATAGATGTATGATTAATTTTGTTTTTAAAAGATTTTAGATATAATATCAAGTCTTCAAAGTTACTGAACATATGAGTTAAGCGTATGAGCAAATAAAATACTAATTCAAGAAGCAAGCTGGCAATTAAAATAACTAAAATTATGAATTATTGAGTAAAAATATTTTTGTGAATTTCCGTGAAGTTTCAAGTTGTCAGGAATATATTATAACCTGAGAAATGACACGTGAGCATCAGTCTTTTTCGAAACCATGTGATTTCAAAACCATGTGAATACATGCTTGTCCTTGAAGGCAGATTACCCCAAAAATGGATTAACCCTCAAAACCAGTAATCAAAGAAACTTTTCTTAACTTTAGTAGCAAGAAACCAACTACTCCACCAGTATTATCTATATAATACAAAGCATACAAAATACTGATTTGTCTTAGAAGAAGTAAGGCCAGAATGCCCCTTAGAGGCAAGGATGACAAGAATTCATCTTACATACTTTGGACATAGAGGAAAGATATGTCCCTGAAGAAGGTCTTCATTTTTTTTCATGTTTAATTATTTTGGGGGGGCTCATACACTGTTTCTCATAATACATAAATACATATATTGTGTCACGCTTCTTCACATGCCTGCAGCTGTCATCGCTCTCTGAACCTCCACCTTTCCATCCGAGCCTCAGACCTCAGCCTCCCCTCCCTTCCCTGCCATCCTTGCTCCCCACTCCCTACCAACTCTCAATACTCCATAAATGATTGTTTTGTCACAGGGTCAACATGTTCGATAGAGTGGAAGGGTAGAGAAAAAGAGGAAGGCCCTCAGTGAGATGGAGTCACACAGTGGCTACATCGGCGGGTGCGGGCACAGGCATAATTGTGAGGATGGCCCAGGACTGCCTAATGCTGTGTTCTCTTGTGCACACTATTGCGATGGGCTGAAGCTGACTTGATGACACCAAAGAACAACAACAACACAAACTGATGAAATAAAGTTTAATCATTTTAAGTTATTTTTCCTTACCTATTTTCTTATCTCTAGGAAGCACTGGTGCCATAATTGGGCTGCTAACCACAAGACTATTAACAACTTCTAACCAGCAGTTCAATACACCAAGGATGAAAGATGAGACTTTTTGTACCCATAAAGATTTATAACCTTGAAAAATCAAAGAGACACTTCTTTTCTGTCCTATAGGATCACTATGAATAGGAAGTGACTCAATGGCAATGAGTTAGCCTATTCTAAAATTAGCATTTCAATATTCCTTGAAAATGTTTGCATTTAATTAAAAATGCTGTCCAGGAGTTGTTTCAGACTGTGAATCTCTACAAGTACAGAAACACTGATCTTTCTCCAAGTAGCTGATAGACTTTAACCACTAACCCAACACTTGACCCAGTGAGCACCCCCTTCCACCAACATGCACAAACAATATGACCCAGAGCTCCTCCCAAATAGAAATGACCTCTGTGAACTGCTGAAACAGAACACCATCTTCCAGACATTCTCTGAGTCACAGAGACCAAGACATACTAAAACAGAAATGCAGACCAAACTTCAAGAGTACAGTTAAAGGTGTTTGCAAACAGGACAGAGAGAAAATGAGAGACTTTTAATAATTCTCAGATGAGAAAGCACACAACAAGTCTTGAAACAATAAAGTTTCTGAAAGTCCCCAAACACAAGTTCATAACTTCAAGAATGCTTACTTCATGTGCTTCCCAATGAGTCCAAGGAAATGTGAGGTATGAACACCCCTTTTTCTGGATCCAGTTCATCGACTTCCCTAAAGTCCCACAAGGAAAGACAGGTTCAGCTCTTGTTGAAAATACTATTTGTGCTACCGGGGAATTTATAACACAAATTTATTAATACATAAGACAAAAACAATGACAAAGACATATCATCCACATGAAAGATACCATCAAATTGAGCCCCAAATGCAGTCCAACAATACACAGAAATTTGGTCACTTAAGTAGGATTTGGAGAACCAATAAAACCATCACAAAATTCTGATTGGAGGCAGAACAGTATATCAAGTTTCAGAAGAAGAAAGCAGTTGCAAAAGTAGGGATTACAGAAGTGTGAAAGGGACTGTAATTGGAATTTGTACACTATCGCAGATAGAAAAGCTTATAAGCTTGGTTCTGGGCCTTCTAACCAGGACCATTCACATCCTAGGCCCCAAATTCCATCAAGGACACCCCTAGTTCCTAAGGCCTAGGTTGTCCTTTCCTGGACGGTCTAGGAGAGTGGTAACAATTTACTTTCAAACATACGTACTCTCTATGAGCATAAACTATCCACATTGCTAATTAATGGTCAGAATAATTCAATGGAAGTTGACTCTATGTGGAGACTTAATGGATTTAGGGATCTCACTGTAAACCACAATCTTCTGCAAACTCTTTAGAATTTAAACACTGATATAAATTAAACTCCATATAGGATTTAATTTCAATAATTTACTCTTCTGGCAATCCATGGTAATTTTAGTATTCTTCTCTAACATCACAAATCAAATGCATATTTTTCCTCTGGTCTTACTTAGTCAAAATCCAGTTTTAACGTGCATATTAAGCCATTGAAAATATCATGGCTTGAATCAGATATATCTTAGTCTTCAAAATGACATCTTTAATTTTTAACTCATTAAAGAGGTCTTTTGTAGCAGTTTGCCAACGTAATATGTCATTTGTTTTATTGACTTCTGCTTTCATGAACATTATGGATCCAAGTAAAATGATAACTTCAGTCTTTCTCCCATTTATCAGGTTGTTTGTTGCCTCAGTTGTGAGAATTAAAATCAAGTCAAAACAAAAAAACCCCACCGAGTTGTAGTTCATACTGGAAGCTATAGTCTTTGATCTTCAACAGTAAGTTCTTCAAGTCATGTTCACTTTCAGCAAGCAAATTTACATTATCTGTATATGGAAAGTTGTTAATGAGTGTTTGTCCTCTCAGATTATTTGTTTAGCATAAAGATCAATTAAGTATGGTGAAAAGTTCCAGTCCTGATGCACACCTCTCTTGATTCTAAACTATTCAATATACAGACCCTCATCCAGTTCCAAAGACCATATAGGTTCCATAGGAACACAATTAAGTATTTTAGAATTCCCATTCCTCACAATGTCATTCAGTTTGCTATCATCTACACAGTGCACAGTCAATGAATATGAGTAAACATCTCTCTAGTATTCTCTGCTTTCAGCCCATATTCATTTGAGGTCAGCAATTTTGTCCCTTGTTTCATGTCTTCTTTGGAATATGGCTAAAATTTCTGGCAGCTCCTTATTGACATATTGCTATAAGCTATTTTTGAATTAACCTCAGCAAAGATTTTGTAAGCAATATTAATATTGCTTGATGATTTCTGCATTCTGCTGGGTCATCTTTCTTTGGAGTGGGCAAAATTCTCTTTCATTCGGTTGCCAGCTAGTTGGCTTCCAAATTTATTTTCATAGACAAGTGAACACCTCCAATGCTGCATCTATATGTTGAACGTTTCTGGTATTCCATTAATTCCTGAAGTCTTATTTTTCACTACTAATTCAGTGCAGCTTGGATTTTTCTTTTTCCAATACTCTCAGTTCTTAATCATATGCCACCTCCCGAAATGATTAAACACGAACCAGTTGTTTTTGGTTCAGTGACTCTGTATTCTTTTGATGCTTCCTGAATACTATAATATTTTGCCAATAGCATTCTTCAATATTGTGTCTCAGAGCTTGAATTTCTGATTTACTTTTTCAGCATAAGAAATGTTGGATGTGCGGTGGCATAGTGGTTGTGCGCGGGACTGCGGCCCACTGGGATGGAGGTTCAATTCCGGCTCCCAGGAGCAAAGGCTGGGCCTACTACTCCCACCACCAGGGCAGTGATGCCTAAATAAAAAAAAAAATTAAAAAAAAAAAAGAAATGTTGGATGTGTTTTTTACTTTTAAAAAAGTCCAGGTACATTTCATTGTGATACTTTACTTTGAATGCCTTCTTGAATGCCATTTGAAAATTTCTGTTCAGCTCTACAACCACCTTAAAACATACTATTTTTTATTTCACAGATGAATAGCTCAATCCTCAGTGGATCCAGGTCTAATAGGTTCCAAAGTTTTTGCTTAGTGTTTGCTCCTAAATACTGTCACCTTTAAAAAGGAGTAGAGGGCTGAGCTCTGGTGGCGTAAGTGGTTGAGTGCGGGACTGTGGCCCGCAGGCTTGGCGGTTCAGATCCAGCGGCGGCTCTCAGGAGTGGCACTGGGTAGCGCCCACGACCACCAGAGGCAGTGATGCCCACACACACACACACACACACACACACACACAAAATAACAAACAAAAAAGGAGTAGAAACACACACATATACTATGCATTTAATGAAATGAATATATTTATATTTTTATTCATATTTTTCTCCCAAATTGCAAATTTGGTGTGAATTTACATATCAGGTCATCATTCTTGCATTTAACAATTTAGACAATTAATCAAACCTCCTAATAACTTTTCCTATTTTTTATTTCCATATTCTTTTTATAGTATATTATCTTCCCCTTCACCAATGCCAACACCAATCTACCATCTAGCTTATTGCTTCTCTTTTTCTCCCTTTGTTTTTACCCCCAATAATCAGCAACATTTTTCTTTTGGTAATGTAAACATTTTCTTGATTTGTTTTTAAATAACAGTGGGATCATGCAATATTTGTATTTGATTAACTTCATTCAGCATAATTATCTATCTAGGTTTTAAAAGAAACATTTATTGTGTATTTGCACACCCTATATCAACTAATGAATTCAGTAATAATATCCCATGAAATCTGCATAAGTGCAGTTGTCTTATTTCCCCTCTCCAATATTCCTTCATGATTTTCTATCCCTCTCCTCTCCCTGCCCCTGCACCTGTCCCAAGCCTCCTCCTAATATTCAGTTTTTTAATATAAAAAAAGTTTTTTCTTTGTTTTTATTATATAATGATGCCATTAAATATTTATCTTTATAATATTGACTAAATTTAATAAGCATAAAGCTCTTTAGTTTTGACCATGTCATGTGGTGTTGCAGAGTCATCATTCATTTTCATTAATGTATGGTTTTTCATTGTATGAATATACGAGTGTTTGTTTATCCAATCTTCCATAATCAGTGTGTATGTTTTTCATTATGTTAGATAATGTTTTGATGTCATGTGTTAGGAATTCTAACTTTGGTCCTGCTTTTTCATTGTTGGTGTTTATAGTTCTATGGTTTACATTTAGGTCTTCAATTCATCTTGAGCTTGTTCTTGTGTGTGAAATGAAGTAGGAGTCCGGATTCTTTCTTCTGCAAATGGAAATCCAGTTTTGTCAGCATGATTTGTTGAAAGGACTATCTTTTCTCCATTTAATGTATTTCAGTTGTTTTTCAAAAATTCATTGTCTGTAGGTAGATGGGTCTATTTCTGGGTTCTCTCTTCTGTTCCATTGGTCTCTATGTCTCACATTATACAAGTATCAGGTTGTTTGGACTATCATTACTATGTAGTATATTTTGAGATCAGGAAATGAGAGGCTTTCTTATTTGTTTTTCTTAACAGTGCTTTAATTATCCTGGGTTGTTTTTCTTTCTTAATAAAATTGGTGACTAGTTTTTCCATCTCTTAAAAAATGATAGTGGAATTTGGGTGGGAATTGCACTTGGGTTAATAGTGACATTTTCACAATATTAAGTCTTCCTCTCCATACAAATGGTATGTTTTTCTATTCATGTTGGTCTCTTTTCATTTCTTTTATCAGTGAAACCTTTAAGTCATCTAGTCCTAGGCTTTTCATTTTGTATTTTTTAAATGACTATTTTAATTTTTTATGTCTTATGAATCTGTTCAGTTTTCTTTCTTTCTTTCCTTCTTTATTTTTAGCACCAGTCTGTGTTTGTTAGCTGAGGCAAATAATGTGTTGTACAAATTTGTTGATATCTTCTAAGTTTTCAAAATTTTAGGAGTACATTCCTTCATAGTATTGTGTTAGTGTATATTTTTCATTTCTATTTGGTTCTGTTGTTATGTTGCCCACTTTATTTCTTATTCATATTTGCATCTTCTTCTTTTCCTTTGCTAGATTTTCCTTTAGTCAATCTCATTCATCCTTGCAAAGACTCACTTTTTGGTCTTCTTGATCCTTTCTACTTGTATTGTTTCCTAATTCATTTATTTCTGCTTTAATTTTTATTATTTATCTTATTCTGGTGGGTGAATATTTATTTTACTGCTCTTGTTCTAATGTTGGAGGTGTTAGATTAATGTATAGATTTTTGTTTTGCTTTTTGTGTGTGTGTATTTATTCCATAGATTGTCTTGTGGGTGTTGATTTTGCTGTGCAGATTTGTAAGGTAGAATTGGGATCATGATAGTTGAGGGGAGGAAGCATTTAAGAACAAGAGGAAAGTTGTATGTTTCATCATTACTACACTGTACCCTCACTGGCTCATCTCTTCTCCATGACCCTAGCTCAGGTGCAGTGCCAGAGGGAACCTAGGGTATAATCTTTGCTGGGGATGTTTTGTTGAAGAGAGAGGAAGGTTCTCCTTAAGTGTTAATATCCAGAAATGTGTCCAAGGGGTACGCAGGCAGGTCAGCAGCATTAGAACTCTGGGAAGTCTTAAGAACAAAATTGGGTAGACCAATAATATCCACATATCATATGAATAAGACAAGTCAAAGTTTCTATTTAGGGTACTCCACATCTAGCCTCAATCTCTTGACTAGAGTGCTAAAATGCAGTCCCATATGGAAGCTGGATTAAGATGACTTACTTGGTCCTTGCTTGATTCCCATCCACTCCCACACTCCAGTCTTGGAGAATCCTTTTTCTTGTATACTTATCACACCTCTGTCACCATACCTGAGTAACCACAAGAAGGGAGGGAGAAACTTAAGAGCCCCTTAAAAAGTGAATAGTCATGCTTGTAAAGCTGTTAAACCTCCTTTTCTTCTATTGGTCTTAAAATTAATTAGCTCTGGAGATATTTAGGGCTATAAAGCCAGTTTCCAGAAAAACTTCAGAAGGAATCCGGGGTCATTGGCTCATGTCCAGAAACTAAGACATTCTTCATCACATACTGGTTTATGAATGCCTCACTATATCCTGATGCTGAAGAGAAATGGTTCTTCATCAGGAGATTGTGTAACTCTGAATATGTTTGGGCAGACAGCCAATATTCCTGCAATGGGGTTGGATAAAGAGTAAGGGATCTAGGGCTCTGACCTTGGCTTTGCACAAAGCAGCTAGTGACTTTGGGCAATGTCCCCACCCTCCCCAGCCCTAGGTCCTGGTCACCTGGGCTACATACCCATTAGTTTAAGAACCCAGTTAAATCTTCTGCCCTCAAACCTTGAAGTCGTTGCTTTCAATTATTCGAGTACTGCTGACCTACACAAAGCAGGGGGTTATGTCTCTAATCTTGGATTTCCCCTCTGTAGAAGTGCTGTTTCAGGTCGTCTGGGAAGTAGGCTCTGAGATGTAGTTAAGGGTGCCAGAGATTTATTCTGTGGCAATGCCTGGGAACGATGAAAGAAGAAAGGGACAGGATTCAGCTGGGAGAGCTTTAGATTTTGATGCAGCAATGCCAAACCTGAAGAGCACTGGAGCAAAGATGCCCCTTCGAGGAGTCCCATTTTGGACAGGGATAGCTCTCATAGTACCTGCCATTAGCTAGGTACTACCTTGGCTTGACAGCAGAGGTGGATACTGCAGGGACTGCACTGGAGGGTCACTCACAGGTATTCTCCAGAGAAAGGTCCCAGAGTCTCCTTCCTGGCTGCCATACTGGCTGTGTTGCTGTGAGCATGTTATCACTAGCTCTTAGCTTCAGCCTTTCCCCATGGAAAGGGAGCAATGTTTACATCCCAGGGTTGTAGGAGAGCACATTTATAAGTCCCCACCCCACTGCTTGGTAAATGGAGGTAAGACATAGTGGTCAATATTGCCGAAGCTACCATTATTGGTGAGCCTCCCCCTCCATCTATTGAGATTTTAATCTTGAAGAGAAACTTTACCTCCTGATTTTTCTCATCTTTAATATTGGGGCAGATTATATTGGACTTTCACCAATGTAGGGTAGCTGGGCAAGCCATAGTTTCCATGGTCTGGCCTCTGTTTGCACTCTGAGGAGACAGGCTTGTGTTATAGAAAATAATCCTGGATCTTCAATAACCAATGTACTGGGACTGTAAAGCAAGCAAGCAAACAGCACGCACACGAGTATTCTCAGCTGCAACGATACCTAAGTAGCAGTGACTTTATCTATATTTGTTGTTAGTTGTCCTCAAGTTTATTCCAATTCATGGCAGCTCTAAGTGTGTAACAGCATAGAAATGAAAGGGTTTTCAAAGTTGTGATCTTTTAAAGGCTTGGCAGTAGGCCTGTGTTTAGAGGCAATGCTGGCTAAGTTTGAACTGCCAACCTTTCAGTTAGTAGTGGGATACTTAATCACATGTGTTACTCTGGAATTCCTATAGAGGCATATAAGTATCTTTTATAAAAGTCATCCACATGAGTGGAATGATTCCATGTTGTCCTTGAGAGTCCACACTCTTCTTAACTCTCCAGCCTCCCTCTTGAGATGGGCTTGTGGACTTTGGGATGCCTTAGATGCGACAGTTTGGCGCACCTCTCTGACTGAGAACTATGAGGAGAGAAGATGCCAGGCTGAGGCAGAGGTATGAGCAGAGGTAAGAGCTGGGACTAAATAACTTTTAGCCATTTACTTTTGACTCCCAGCCCCGTCCCTTGGTCCAGCGCCTATCTTCAGGCAGTGCCAGGCACCCATCCAGCATAGACAACTCATTATATTTGACTTTTAAAAAAATTATTATTTCTGGCAGCATCAGTTGAAGGATATGCAAATAAGAAAAGCAACTGAATTTGCTTGACAGAACAAAGAACAGCATTTAATCAGCACAATAAATACTTAGATATAGTAATTTGCTGAATACAATTCAAGTTAATGAAGAAAGGATGAGTAGAAGTAAAAGTCCAAAGGGCAGAGGGACAGAGAGAAGCCCTGATGTCACAGGGTGGGTAGAGGGCTAAGGGTCCATAGACATTAGGTTGTTTAATCATTTATTCATCCAACAAACATTTTTTTAGTCTATGAGATTCCAGGAGCAAACTGGACACTGAAAACAGAAGAGTAAACACCGTTCCTGCCTACGTGGGATTTATAGTCTATTGGAAGTGAAGCATCAATCAAACAATTCACAAATAAGTATATAGTTCAAACTGACTAGGTCAGAATGTAAAGAAAGGCCATGAATATAATCAACAGGATAAGCAGGAGCTAAGGCAAAGAGGTTGGAGTTGAAGGTAAGTGTTACACGTGGAGAGAACAACCTCTGCAATGGTCCTGAATGAGGAGGACCCATATCCACATCTAAGTTGCTGAAGGAAGGCCAGGGAAACAAGTACATCATGATGGAGCAGGAGATACAAGGGGACAGCTGGAGAGCTTGAAGAGGGCCAGATCTTACAGGGTCTCCTGGACCATAGGAAGGTGTTTGGTCTTTACAGAAGTACAATAGTAGGGTTTTATTTTAAGATTGCTCAGATTCTTGGGTAGAGATCATAGGGTAAAGGGTGGAGATAGGAACACTGGTCCTTGAGATTGTCTGTGTTAGAGATGATGGTGGCTTGGATTAGGGTAGTGTTTTTCAACCCTGCTGATAATCTGGGCCGTACTGTGCAGTATGTAACCCTCTAACCTCTATCTACTAGATACCAGATGTATATTCTCCTTTATCTTCTGGGACAACCAAAAATTCCACCTAACATTGCAAATACAAAATGCCCCCTCAGAGGCAAAATCACCTCCAACTGAGAACTGGACTAGAGGCATGGCGGTGAATTTGAGAGAACTCGATGGCTTGCGGGATTCAAAGGCAATCATGCAGGGTGCAGAAGAGCAGGGTGTGATTACATGGAGATGACATGAGAATGCAGTTTGGAGTGGGCACAGAGAATGGTGGCAGATCTGGGCTCTAAGAAGAACTAGCACCATGACCTTAGCTAATTATGTTTCCTGCTTGATATCAGTTTTCCTATTTTCCAGGTACAATGCTTGGTTAGATATGGCCTGTCAAATATATTACATGTCTGCTACTTCTTTTTGTACCCAAGGCAGACATAACTGATCAATGATGGTCCTCTGAGTCTGGCTACTTCTTCACACCATACTTCAAAGAATTTCCAGTAGAAGGTTGGCCTGAGAGAAAAAAACAATTTGCCACCTGAATTTGAATTCACTCAACTCCAAGTTTTCACCATGTTACTCTTTTCTTGATAAGTTGAAAAGTGTAGCAAGAGTGGGATCTCCTCAATCTTCAGGCTCAATCCTTTCTTACAAGTTAATCTACCCCAAGGATTGAGCAACAAAATGGTAATGCTTCATTTTTGTCATTGTGCTGCAAAAATCACCAACAAGGTTTGGAATTCTTTTATACAAGGCTTCCAGACCCTGTCATCCTCTGACACTGTCTCCCACTCTTGATTCCTATCTCACCACAATGGCCTGTCTGCCTCCATCTCTCTTTGATTCTGACCCCTCACGCATTCATTCTGTAACCCTCAGATCTGTTACAGTCAGATCACAGCAAGAAATGAAAGGAGGTATTTAATTGTTTTTTCACTTTTATCAAAAGCACTTTATGCTTCCTGTTATTGCTTTTAACAGCAGATGCATGAAATGTGAATTTTAAAATATTTGTCTTTCTTCCAATTCTAATGATGCAGCAAACCCACCATTAAAATAATGCTACACCCCCACCCCAATTCCCTGGAAATTAGGTTGCATTTATATCTGCCTTGGGATGGATTTTCTCTCTTGACTCAATGAGAAAACTCAGTCTCCCGACCCTTCAGTCTGTGGACTGTATGTTGAAGGCTCAAAGACCCCTGAGCTAGACCGTGGACTGTGCTCTGTGCCTTGAGGACCTCAGTTTCTGGGCCAGCCGGTTTCCACGGTGACACTCATGATACCTACCTCCTGGAATCAGCCCTGCACTTATTTGATTCACTTCACCTGCCTCACCTAATCCAGCTCTGCCTGGCATGACCTTATTGAAAGTTTTAATATTTTGCTGATCATGAGGTTTTTTTACTGTTCCTTAGTAAAAATATCTTACTTCAAAAAATTGTGTTAAATATGACTTGTCTTCATTAATTAGTTTTTGGTGTCTCTTTAAAGACTATCCCTAAGGTGACTATCTCAACCTAGTCTGACCCTGGTCCCTTTGCATATTGGATGAACTCTATGACAGTACACTGCAAAGGTATGCAACTTGAGGCTAGTTAACAATGGTATTTCAACTTTCACTGTGGCCTCTTAGATAACTGGGTTGGTGAAATCCAGCTGCCATTCAGTGGGGACATTTGGGATCCCTAAAGAAAGACTGCTGGATAGAGGACCAACAGCCTCTCACAAACAGCCAGCATCCAATTAGGCAGGCATCTTATCTCAGAAGATCCTCTAGCCCCAGGGAAGTCCAGATGACATTTGACAGGAGCCTCATGAGAGAGACCCTATGCCAGAGCCACCCAGCCAAGCCACCCCCCAATTTCTGACCCACGGAAGTCATCAGAGGAAGTAAATGACAATTGTTGTTTTTTTTTAATACATAATGGCTTACCATTATGTTTTGAAATGATTTAATATAGAATTATTAACCAATAATTTAAAAACAATTGTTAATCAATTCTTGCCAACCTCATCTGCCCAGTTGCAATGGGACTTATTGTTTTATAATTTCATAAGCTACTTCATCCAGGAAGCCATTCTGAATGCCCTCAGGTGGTGTAAATGCTACTTGCAGCCTCCTCTCCAGCCACATCAAATGAGCTGGCAATTCCAGAATTCTCTCTGTCTCTCTGTCTCTCTCTCTCTCTGTCTCTCTCTCCACACACATAAATGCTCTCTTTGCTCCTGGTTCTTTCAAATATACTTCAAGAATCACCTTGTGAAGAAAACCTTATTTGACATCCTGGCTGGGTTAGGCATTCTCCTGAGGGAGGTCTCATTAATACATTATGGTGCATTGGGACTGGGGGACTGGATTTTCTTTCTAGTATTCCACTCCCAAGGTACCATAATGTATTAGTCTGGGTACATTAAAGAAACAAACACACAGAAATTCATATTTTAAGAGAGAGTTGTATATAAAGGTTAAGTGCACATCAAGAAAACATCCCAACCCAGCGCTGCCCAAACCCACAAGTCCAACATCAACCCATATGTCTGACACCAATCTTCAAAGTCCTCCTCTATCTCACAGGACAGATGCAATGATGTTGCCTGCAGAAGGAAAGCGGAATCAGTGACTGTGTAAGCATCTTAACACTACCAGGGGTCTTCACACAGCTGCTCCAGCACCCAGAGCTGCATTTGCATTGGGGTAGGTCCATGCAGCTTCTTGGGGATGTCTTGCAGGAAGTGAACCTTGCTAGCTGAAGTAGGGAACCAGCTAAGGCAGCTGCACTCTAGTCCAACCCTCACAAAGCAAGAGGCCTGAGAATAAGAAAGGCAAGGGTCTCCGAGTCATTTATCTCTCCACTCTTCAATTAACCCCACATGTGTTTATCTACCAAGTTGGCACAATAAATCTTAACCACTTCCTTATGTAAGGGGACTTTCCCCAGGGTATCATCTACATCACCTCTGAGTGAAATGAGAATAGAGAGAACCTGACTACTACCAAGAAAGAAGAGCGCATCCTTTGGATCTTAGGTCTCTGCACCGAGGTCCTTCTAGACACAGGAGAAAATTGATGCCAATTGATGCCAAGATACATGGAGAGAAACCGAAACACTGGAAATACCAATGTTGAAAAGAGACAATGATCTTCCTCCACAACACACACAGAGGGAGAGCCTTCCTCTATAGCTGGTTATTTGAATTTCAACTTCTAATCTCCTAAATGGTGAGCAAATACATTTCTGTGTGTGGTATTTCTGTTATAGCAGCACTAGATAACTAAAAAGAAGTTAATTCCTCTTAATTTTGTCTCTGAAACTGTAGAAACTCCTCATCACCAAAATGTGTTAACTACCAAATAAGAATTTACATTTCCTGACCAGATATAATATTCTAGGTGCTGTTTGCCTCTACAAATCCCCCAAGAATGGAATGTTCTGTTCTATAGAGGAGCAAGTCTCTCATGGATAGGCAGGAGGGAGCAGGATCGAACAGTCAAGATGACCTATCCCTAGCTACCTGCTGGCTTCCATGCATGTGTTGGCTTTTCAGAGTTTTGGATAAAGAAAGCATAAGTTGTTAGCTTGGGCCTTAAAATCACCCAACCATGTCTTCCATTTCCCTTCAGGACATTACTGGGTATTAAATAGCAACAGCAACAAAAAAAGAACCCAACTCACAAATTCATTGTTGTTCCAAAGTTGGTCCTGTACTTAAGTTGATCCTATACTTAAGGTGAACCATTTGGATTGAAGGAGAGTATGGACAAGAGAGGTGATTTTTTTTTAATCTCATAGTAATTTTTATTCTGTCAATAAGGGAGAAGAGTAGGTCACAATGTTTGTGGGAAAAGTGTCATGAATAGGTAATAGATGTTTACATGGACATTTTGAAGCCCTCTCATATTACAAAATCAATTCCATATGCAGATTTATTACACACAAGAAAAAAGTCCCAATTGATAGTATTATTGTATAATCATAAGAAATAAGAGCAAATCCAACAAGTAATACTTCCAGGAGCTAGGAATGTAATTGTCTAGTGATTTATGATCAACTAAGGTCTTGTCTTAGTTCCTTTAGCACAACAAATTGCTTCTCTTTTCTCTAGGAGACAACAATCCCAGGGGTGGGGATAACTCTTAGGCAAAGATGGGCTTCTGAAAGATAACAGGTTCTATTGCCATAATTCTCAACCTTCCTAATGCCACACACCTTTAATACAGTTCCTCGTGTTGGGTGACCCCCCCCCCAACCATAAAATTATTTTTGTTATCAATTTATAACTGTAATTTAGCAGCTATCATGAATTGTGCAATCCCTATGAATGGCTTGTTCAACCCCCAAAGAGGTCACAACCCACAGGTTGAGAATTGCTCCTCTATTGTTAGAAGGCATCTTGCTTTCTGTCTTGCTATTCCCAAGAAAGAACCTCTGGTAGCATAGTGTTTAAGAGTTGGGCTGGAATCTTCAGGGTCAGCACTTCAAAATCCACAGCTGCTCCTTGGGAGGAAGATGGGTTTTCTCCTCTGGTAAAGAGTTACCATCTCAGAAACTCCAGGAGAAATTTTACCCTGTCTTATAGGGCTGCTATGAGTTGGCATCAACTTGATCCCAGTGAGCGAGTGTGATAGTTCGATTTTCTGTACCAACTTGACTCCTGTACGAACATGTGGGCAGAGCTTAGACTGTCAATAAGGTTACAGCTCGACTGGAGAGCAACCAAGGCCATACCATCCTCTGCTTCAAATTCCTGTTGACAAGTCACGTGGAGCCACGCTGACACCAGAGCAAACCATACCATGCAGCTGAGACCTGTCCAAGCCGGTGATGCATCTGCTGTCATAGGATCCGCAAGACTTTGCCAGCCACTGGCCTGAGATCTTCCTGCACTCTGCATCATTGCACGTGGCTGTGTGAGTCTGAAGAGGGAGTTATGGACCGGTATTGGACTGATAGACTTGAGTTGGATAGAGCTGGCATGTTTCCTACCATACAAGTAATTTTTGATACAAAGCTCCCTCTTACACATCTATGAGTGCCTCTGGATTTGTTTCTCTAGTCAGCCCAGCCTAACACAGTGAGAGAGCAAGTAAAGGTGTTTCCCAAGGGCTGAGATTTCCTTATCTCATATCTTTCTTGTATATCTGCCCTCAGAAAGCCTCATAATCAGACACCTTGGCATGGGAACAAACATAGACATATATGAGGGAGGGATCTGTGCCACTCTTCCAATGATTCTGAGCAAGTGACTCAACCACTCTCAGCCTCAGCTTTTGCTTCTGCAAATGAGATGAGTTCAGGAGGCACGTATGACAGTACCTGACATGTAGTAGAAGCTGGATGTTCTTGTCCTTAAGATGATCAGATGGCTTTGTGGGTATATCTAGTGTGGCAGTCATCTAATCTGGTGTCAATTTGAGGAGTAAGAGTCTGGCCTGTCAATCTGGAGATAGCCAGTGAGACCTCTGTGTGGGCATGGTCTTCCCCTGAGGATTCTGGGGAATGTGGTAATTCCTTCTTGGAGACAGAGCCACTGCCTCTCACCATTCAGTCTCTTGGAGACAGTCTACTGACAAGTCTCAAGACTGACTTCCTGTGAGACACCCCAGAGGAGAAGTCACATGCTTACCCTGATGTAAGCAGACCTCTGAAGCCAGAAAAGCCACATTAAAACTCCTGCCAGTGCTGAGATGCTTGAGAAGCCACAGAGAGGTATCTGCCACACTGAGTTGCTTCTACCGCCACTGGATACCCAAGACTCTGTACCCATTGACCTGTGATTGTCCTGGTGTCATTGCAAGGGTTTAAGGGGTCTGAAGAGGATTTATAGATTAGTATCAGATATATGGGCTAATATCGGACTTATGGCCTTGGACAGGATCTGGCTGGGATGTTTTCTCAATGTTCAATTGCTCTTGTATATAAACGTCTCCTTTATATACATGTGTGTCTATGGATTTGTTCCTCTAGTCTACCCAGATTAACACACCCAGTTTGTGTACCCAGGTGTGTGCACCCATATATGTATACCTATTATGCATTCCTGTGTGCACATACATATGTGTATATTGTATATACCTGAATATAAGTCATATGTTTGTACCTGATTTGTGTGCCCCAGATGTGTGTAACCTATGTGTCTTCACCCAGGTATCCTTGTGTGCCTTCTCAGTCAATTGGGTGTTCCTTACTGAGCATTGCTTTAAATAAACTACCACCTTCTCCAAAGAATGCGATAACTGTAGATATAGTTTGGTTAAAATTTAACACCTTAACATATCATCTTCCTTTTAATCCATTTTAAAGTTGTTCTACTTTTTAATACTTTCTACTTTCTTTTTCACTGTTTTGTTATTGTTGCTAATTTTTGTTGTTTGTTTCTTCCTATATGTTTTTTTGATCTATGAAATTCAGGATAGGTAAATCTATAGAGAAAGTAACTGAATTAATGGTTCATTGTGGGTATGACAGGGGAGGTTAGGGGGAAATACGGAGCTAACAATGAGTGCAAGAAAGAAGAAAATGTTCTAAAATTGTTTGTGGTAGTGATTGTACAAATCTTGACATAATTGAACTATTGAATTTATGATATGTAGATTATGTCCCAAAAAATCTGTTAAAAAAACTAAACAAAAGGAAATTATGCAGTAACTTCTGGACTTCCTTGTTTATAATTTTGTTACCATCAAGTCAATACTGACTCAGTTATCCCCTTGGGGTTTACTGCAGTAGAAAGGCCAGTCTGTCTCCTGAGGTTCTGTTGGTGGTTTCAAACTACCAAACACGTAGATCACAGCCGAAACATAACCACTACACTATCAGGGTTCCAACTTGATTATAATTCAATCTAATGTGATAACAGGGACCCTCTTTGCTCAAAATATACTTTGACTCAAATTTTCCTCATTCCTCAAGCCACTTACTAAATATTGAAAGAAAGAGCGAATCCAACAAATCTTGCACAATATAGTGTAGGTAAAGCATTGTATAAAATTTATTCCCGTTCTCTAAAAGCTCATAAACTAATTGGAAACAACAGTTAAGTTTCCAGAAGCAACGTAAAATTAGCAGAACAAAGCAAAAATAACAGAAACATAAATAAACTTCCACTGGTGAAATTAAAGCTCTGGAACCTCTGCAAAAACTTGTTCACCACGCTGGTGGTCCTGCTGGTCTTGAGACATCATAGTATAGCTTGCAGCATCACACAAGTCAATCCCAGTGCAGCAAGCTGGTAGACAAGTGACAGGGCCTTCCCAAAAGATGGACAAAAGGGATCATCCCCACCCAGAATACTGACTGCTAGGTGACCTTTTAATTTTATCTTAAAAACATTATGGGAGCTGTAATAGGAGGTATTCCTGTGATGAGGACTAAGCCCTGTCAACTCAAGCCAAGAGTTGGAGTCTATCCTATCAATCAGGTCATAGACAATAATGCCTCAGTTTGGACATGAACTTCTCCTGAGGATTCTGGGCACTCCTGTCTTCCTCTCTGGAAGTGCACACACACTTTCTCTCTGCCTTCCCTTTCCTGTGGTTGATACATTCAGAGAGCTGGAGGAGTCACGTGGAGATCCATGCCAGCATTGAGATGTTTTCACTGCCACTGGATCCACAAGACCTACTATTCACTGGCCTGTGGTCTTCCTGCACTCACTGCCATTGCATGTGCTGCATGAGTCTAAAGAGAAATTTATGGACTAGCATCGGAAATATAGGCTAATATCAGACTTATGGACTTGATCTGGACTGGGATGGAATGCTTTCTCAATATACAAATTGCTCTTTTTTAAAAAATATGGAATGCTTCACGAATTCACATATCATCCTTGTGCAGGAGCCATGCTAATCTTCTCCATATCATTCCAATTTTAGTATATGTGCTGCCGAAGTGAGCACACAAATTGCTGTTTTATATAAAGCTCCTTCTTACACAAATATGAGTGTCTATGAATTTGCTTCTTTAGTCAACTATGACTAACACAGTCTCAGATGTCTCCTGTTTGTGGGCTGAGCCAACCAGCCATGAGAGTCCCATGCAAGCCATGGACTTCTATGTATGGACCCAGAAAACTTCAGCATCAGACCAACCACTTGCATGTCTGTAGCTCTGCATTTGAAGACCAGGCCCATGCCTCACTTTGAAATTATTTCTCTCCTCATCAGTTCCATAAAACTGGATGAACCACGCTCCATCCTTTCTTACCTTTCAGTCTATGGTTCAATTCTCCTTGATGGGCCACAAACATCCAAAATCTTCAATTCCTACTCAGAGGCCAGAGCTTGGGACTCAGATGTCTGGCATCTTGCAGCAATTCTTTAACAGTAGAAAGACTAAGTCAACAGTTAGTTTCTCAGAAAATTCCCTTAAAAACAAATCCCCTCTTTGCTCTTATAGCAAAACCCTAAGATGCTACCCTTACCATCACCATCTACTACTACCACCACCACCACCACTACCACCACTACTGCTACTGCTGCTGCTGCTACTACTGTTACCACTCACTGTCACCAAGAAAATGTTGCCCCTACCAACCTGAAGGGCAGGGTGAAACTACTCTTGTGGTTTTTGAGACTATAAGTCATTACTAGAGTAGAACACTTTATTTTTCTCTTGAGCAGTGATGGCTGATTTCAAATTGCTGCCTTTGCGGATGAGCAGCCCACCTCCTATCTCACTGTGCCCACAGGTCTTCTCACAAGTGAGAAATGGACCCCAAAGAATTAATTGATTGTCACGTGGTAGTGACGAGGAGAGCTTCGGGCTTGTTTCGGGATTTCAGGGCTTGAAGCCCATGCCCTTAGCCCCATGCCAAGTTGTTGTCATGGCAGTTAGCTGCATCAAGTCAGCCCTGGCTCATGGTTCCCTCATGTACAACAGAAGGAAGTTTTGCCCAGCCCTGCAACAATAGGTTGCAGATCAGATTGTTGGGATACAGAAGGTTGGTTTTTCAGAAGTAAATTCCAGGTCTTTCTTCCTTGTCTGTCTTAGTTTGGAAAGTCCCTTAAAACTTGCTCAGCATCATAGTAGCATCGAAGCCTGTACAGACAGACAGGTAGGTGTGATGCCTATTGAATGAAATCCACTTCCCCACGCTGAAGGCCAGAGATCTATGACTGGCCACCACTGCTCTCCTCTGTGCAAGGGTGGTCCTTCTAATAAGAACTATTACTGTGATTCTCAGTTCCCCCACTTGCAGGGTGGCAGGACCTCTTAGCAGGGAGGCTCAGATCTAAGAGTCCCAGGCCTGGGTAGCCTGCATGCTCTCCAGCTGCTCAGCTGTGGTGTGCAGGCCTGGGTTTCTCTATAGGCATTTGACACATTTGTGCTGGAGGTGTATGAGGAAGTGACTGACCAGGAGGCACCTTATCTTGGGGCTCTGTCTGTCACAAATAAGCCAACACACTCCAAAGCTCCCTATATGAAAGGTGGCAACCTGAATAACTTCACCATAACCATATCAAAGGCAGTTAATTAGTGACCATAAGAAGTAACTAGACAGCAGGACACAAAGATCAATCCTCCAGGCACATTCCCCTTGCAGGCTGGTTTTTGAGTGCATCCTTCAAGGCTGTATATAATTTTGTGTATCTTCTACTTCCCTCACCTATTGCACTTTCTGAGAAAGGAGGTCTTGGGTCCCACCTCATCTGTGCTCTGGGTTCCAGTCCAGCAACAAATGCCTTTGCTTCAGCTCATTTCCCAGCCTGATTTCCTTTTCACCTTAAAGAGGGTTCCACCTCAGAGCAGGAACACCAAAATCAGCCCTTTTCTTTTGACTGCCCCGCCCAGTCATTGCTCACCACACAACTGTGTTTGGCCCCAGGGACATAAGGCATGGAAGTAAATACTTAGTGGGCTGCATGAGTCCATTTCCATTCTGTGGTGAGGACAGTGATGTAACCATCTGTTTCCACAGCTCAGCAGCACGGATATCCCTAAGCAGACATCTGGAGCCAGTGGCTGACAAGTGGATTCCAGACAGCCCTCTGTCCTGCTCAACCCCCCACTGTCATATAGACATACACCACCCTTCTGCACATTCCCACATATTCCCACCCACCTGCCCTTGCAGTGTCTTCCCCCTCTCCACGGTGAAGTCCAATAACTCAGGCAGCCGGTATCCCTCCCTGGGCCAGTCCTCAGTGCAGTAAGCAGCCTACAGCACTTTGCTGTTCTAAAACCTTCCTTCCACAGAGCTCCTTCAGCCCCATGTTCTCACCCCCGGGCCCCTGCCACCTTATTCCTCCCCCTCCCTCCTGCGAAAGGCGTGAGATAATTTCTAATCATGGTTATGTTTCTGATTGAGGAGGCTTGGCAAAAGAGCACACTTTCCACACTCTTGCCTAATTTATTGAACTTATAAACACATTTACTTACTGGGGCATCAACATCAAACATCTGGAGGAAAACTCGGGGTTGGGTTGGCAGGGAAGGAACCATTAGGAATTTAAATGTTTATTCTGCATTGTAAGTTTGAAAACCAGATCAGGGAAAAATTACACCTTTAGCCAAGGGCTGGGTGTGACCTAAGCCAACACACATGCTTTGATAAAAGTTTTCCCTTCTTGCTTTCTCTCTAGCCATGCGATTTCTTCACTGACTGACCTAGAAACCAGCTCCTCCTCTTTCTCAGAGGTATAGAGAAGCCTTCTGAGTTCAATAGCAGCCCCCTGGAATTGAGATCGGACAGATAATGCAAACTTCTCAGAGTTAAAGGGAATGCCAGGAGGTGGCAGGGCTTCTTGGGGCTCGAAGGTTATCGCCTAAGGTTTCTCTTCTGGGTTATGAGCCATCCAGTTGCTCCTCAAGCTCTCTCCAGGTTGTGTTATTGTCAAGTGTGATTGCCATAAAGCTTCCCAGATGATGGCATCATAAAGCCCACCTGTTCCACCATCAACCACCAACCTCTATCTAAAACACAGGCGCTCTGGTGGTAGAGACTATGCATTGGGCTGAGATCCACAGGGTCGGCAGCTCAAAACCGCCAGCTGCTCTGAGGGAGAAAGGCTTTCTGCTCTCAGAGTTAGTCTCAGAAACTCACAAGGGAGCTCTACCTCCCCTATAAGGTCGCTAAGAACTGATGTCGACTCAAGGGCAGTGAGCTTGAGGTAGTATTCTGTGAAGGAGGCTCCCTTTCGTCCCAATTGTGGGAAAGCTCCAGCACTGGTCTGTCAGCTTTCATACTGGACTGGTCTTTGTGATACTGGAAGTGATGCTACCTGTCCTTCAGACAGCATAGGGTCCCCTGTGGTGGACAAGTTTCTGTAGTGCTTCCAGGCTAAACCTGGTGATACACTTCCAGTTATTATTCAAATGATCACAACTAACCAAACCTGAGATGGTGAGATGGCACTGGACTGGGCGGTTTGTTTCACTATGCTTGGTGCCACCAGAGATCAGAGCAGGTTCACAACTAACAGCACCGAGGAGAAGCCCATCAAAGGTAACCAACAAGAAAAAGATGATGATTTTAAAGATAAAATTGCAATATTTGTAAGGACTCAGCTACTTTATTTGAACACCAAGAAAGCCCAATTCCCAAGAAGTGAAGCTAACATTCTTTGCCCAGCACATTTTTTAGTCAGCGTTAATGCCAGGCTCTGTTCTCAGTGTGGAGTCTAGTGGGGTTGGCCACTCCATAGGGACTAATCCCAAACAAGAATGGAAAGGCCGGGAAAGAAACCGTGCAGGAAGCCAGGAAGCAGTTAATTTAGACTTGCTTAAGATATTAGCATTAGATTGTCAGTAACATTGTCCCTAGTCGACAGATAAATCAGGCCCAGTGCAAGGGATACTGGATTAGCAAAACCTTACCCCTCTCTTTGGACCCAAACTGTTGGATTTCTTAGTGTTCACCCACAGGTATGAAGCTCCTCCATTACTAGGCTCTGGCATCCTGGTGGATACAAACTGCTACTTGAAGGTTGGAGATTCGGTCCTTCCATTGTTGCCTCAGAAGAAAGGCATGACAATCTACTTCCAAAAAATCAGCCATTGAAATTTCTTTGATTGAATGATGGATTGTTATAAGATTTGTAAGAGCCCCCTAATAAAATGATTAATTTTTTTTAATTTTTAAAAATAAAAAGAGAACTCTTTGAGGTGCAGTTCTATTCTGATAACATGAGGTCATGCCATGTGTCAGAACTGACCTCATGCAGCTGCTTTCCCTAGGCTCTTTCCACTCCCCAGACTGCTTCTCCCTCTACCCCCAGATATTCCAGGAACAGTCCTATCTTTGTATCTTTTTCCAAGTCCTCCTTCTTCCAATTCCTCTCCTGTCTGACCAGATAGAAAAGTCCAAATCTTCCCTGGGAAAAGTGTGGAATGTAACAGAAGCAGAGAGAGATCAACAATGTTGCATGTTGCTTCGATGTCAGCAAACACTGTGAACTGGAAATCCTGACAGCAATAGGCAAGTGCTGTCCACCCAGGCAGGGTGTCTGTGGGTGAGCACACCACTGGGAGGGGAACTGGAGACTTCATATGGACTAGCTTGGCTGTGTAATAAGGCTCACCAGGCAAGATCTCTATTCAACCAATGATGGACCATAAAAAGCCACTACTAGCATATCCTCTCCTAGCTAAGAAGCACAATATAGTGGAGAGCATTGGCTTTTAGTCTCCTGGAAGGGTGTCAGATTAATAGGAATTCATCATTCATCTGGGCACACTGAGGTGACAATGTCCCAGGCCACAGAATCACAAGATATTTGACCCACACAGCTCTATTCATAACCACACCACTAAGTCCTATTTCCATCAGCTTTCCTTTAGCTACTAAGGATTAAAGGTATTGACTTTGGCAATCATCTAGAGAGACCAGGTACAGGGAGAGAGGTTTATCTGATTCCTCTAGGTTCCCAGAAGACAAGGTGACCTGAAAATGATGGGGAGCAAGCCAGGGACTATGCCAGAGGGCCAAGTCAGCACTTTGTCCTGGGCACTATTGGATGCAGCATTCCAGAAGGAAGAGCCAGGGAATGTCTGGTGAGGAGACAGAGCTGTGACGAACAGATCCTAGAAGGGTAGCTAAAGGTACAGGCCTAGTGGTGGAGGTGGGAGCCCACAATGGCCTAGATGATGATAGATGCAACCTCAAATCTGCCAAAGACTCAAAGCTCTGCATGGCAGGTTGGAAGGAGCCTAGCAAGGCTGGTGCAGGGATCTGTCATCCTCTGGTAGCTTGTGCAACTAAAAGTTCTCTGAGGAGGATCAAAGTTCTGATGACAGGAGGGCAGGGGAGCTGGCAGTGGGGAAGGAGTGACATAGAGACACACAGAGCAATGGCACTGAAGGCCCTTTCCAGGGGTAAATGACAATTTCCCTGGTTCTTTGCACACACACACACACACACACACTAAAGAAATATAAAACAGAGGCCTTAGTTCAACTTATGTCTGTGGAACAGGTAATATTATACTGGAAGTCTTCAACTCTTGAGGGCTTCTGAGTTCAAGGTCAAGGAAGCAGACAGCTGAGTGAATCTTCCTTAGGGCAATGCACAGGCAGCATACAGCAGGAAGGGTCACCAACTCTCAGCAGCTCAGGAGATTAGCAAAGCAGGCATAATGGGATATTGAACTCAATGCAAGATGACAGGATCTTCAGCCTCAAGTTCAAGTGATATACACACTAGTAGCATGGGGAAGCAGTCTCAAAGGAACTGTAAGCTCTAGAGACAAGATTCACAGGTTGACTCTCCCACAGGTAGTGTAGCTCACAAGCTGAGGCAGAGAAGTAGCTAAAGTAGCCTCACATGCTGGTCTGATCACTAGAGCGCAATAGTGAGAGGGGCAGACCTTGCCAATCCATTTATCTCTTTGCCCTCCAATCAAACTGCTACCTTATCAATCCTATATGTTCCTATTGATCAATAAACCTATCTATCACAATGGCACACGCCACAAAGCTAAACAAGCAGCAACAACTCATCAGGAGGCAAACAGCTGAGGAGTCAGACCCAGACTCTGAAGGTGTGGCCCCGCTCAGTGAGCCTCTTGGCGGTGCTCTTGGTGCCCCAGGTATGTGATGAGGGTGGCTCTGGGCACACAATGCACAGTGTGCTCTGGAATTGATTTTGATACGTGGTGACCACATAACTGTGTGCTGTGAGATTTTCGGGTGCTCATGTCTCAGAAGTCGATTTCCAACCTTTTCTTTCTTTTTTTTTTTCCTTCAATTATTTTATTGGGGGCTCTTACAGCTCTTAAAACATTCAATACATCACTTGTATCAAGCATTTGTATATTTGTACATTTGTACATTTGTATATTTGTATATTGTACACATGTTGCCATATTCATTTTGAAATATTTTCCACTTGAGCCCTTGGTATAAGCCCCTTCTCCCCCTATCCCCCTTTTTAATTAAAAATCATGTTATTGTGGACTCGTACATTGTTTTTCACAATACATAAATAAACATACTGTGCTAAGCACTTTCACATGTCCACTGCTGTTATCGTTCTCCAATCATCTGCCTTTCCCCTTGAGCCCCTGGTATCAGCTTTTCCACCCTTCCCCTCTTCCCCTGCTCTCCCCTCCCCACCAACCCTCAATACATTATTATTATTCTGTCATATCTTACACTGTCCGACCTCTCCCCCAACCCACTTCTTTGATGCCCGTCCTTCAAATAGGAGCTTCTGTGTATATCCTTGCAGTTGGCTCCATCTCTCTACCCCACCTTCTCTCCACCCATCCAGTGGCTCCAGTCTAACCACTGGCCTGAAGGGGCTCATCCATCTTGGTTTCCCCATATCTCCAGCTCCCCTCTTTACTAGTGTACATTCTCCAGTCCATCTGGATTTGTAAGGTAGATAAAATCTGGCGTCTTAAAAGCTCGAGCATAAACGAGCAGCCATCAAGCTCAGGAGCAACAAAACCCACCATAAAGAAGCTCACCTGACTGTGTGATCACGATGTGCTAAAACAATCAGGTATCAGGCATCAAAGAACAAAAATCAAAATCAATGGACCTATTGACTCCCAATACAATCGCTGAAGACAAATGGATACAGATGCAAACAGAGTAGAAGAAACGATGGTGCCCAGCTACCAAATGATTGAATATCTGCAGTCTCAAAGACTAGAAGATAATCGAGTCGCCATTCAGTGCAGAAACAGCAAAGCCCACATGGAAGAAGCACACCAGCCTGTGTCATCAAGAGGGCCGTAGGGAGCAGGTGTCGAGCATCAAAGAACAAGAACCAAGTCATCATGAATCAGGGGGAGAGCTGGGTGGGGTCCTAAGGACAACTGGTACATAATTGGTCACCACTTTACAGGGGAGTCAAGGGGAGGAGATAGACCAGTCAAGGGACAACAGGGCAGCGATGATGCATACAAGTTTCCTCTAGTTCCTGAAGTCTTCCTCCCCACAACCATCATAGTCCCAACTCTACCAACCCTTTCTTTCAAAGCCATTTTAGTAGACTTGGACCTCCAAACTTCCTGCTAGCATCCAGTGAATGAGCTGTTTCACAGCCAGGGACTCCCGTTAGTTGATGGCACTGTAACTACTTCTCAAGCTCCACACAGGGCCTATCTTGTGGCCCCATTACTGTGCTGAGAGGCAGGGACGGTCTGGGCTTAAGTTGGCTGCCCACTGGTGTTCATCGGGAACCCTGCGTGTGTGCTGGCTCTGCGTTTTTCTCGTGGCAGCTGGCTCTGAGCCCGTGGATTCCCATGTCTGGACAGCTCACCAGCAGGGTTTGATCATAGAAAACGAACGGAATAACAACTGAGTGTTGCTGCACACCCACCAAGTGAGAGGTGCCTCATACACAGTCCTTTCTCCAGCTCTGTCAGGGAGGCACGGGACCCAGCTCTGGAGGATTTGTGCCCACTGGACTACGCTGCGGTGGGCGGGCCTGACAGGAATCAGACTGGTCACCATTGAAGCCCTGGGTTTGGGGGCCTGTGTGTGGCTCAATTCAAAGCATCCTTTCCTAGATCAAGAACAAAAGAATCCCACGTGTCCTGTCCTCTGGACACACAGGGCAGCCCTTTAATCTGTGACAATCAGCTGGCCAAGATCAAAACGCCCAGGGAGAAAAGCCGCCTGGCATTGATCCCTTTGTACAGTACTCTCTGGGGTGGAGAGCTTTCATCTGTGCCTTCCTTTGGCAACTGCTTCTGAGCCTACTGTGGGATGAAAAACAGTTACTGACTAGTTTTTCATTACAAAATGCAATACCAAGTGACAGGGCTGGGTGAGTTTGGGGAAGCCCTCTAATCTAACACCCTGTTTGAGTTTTTCTTTTGCATTTTTAATAATCCTTTTATTCATTTTTAACCGATATTTATGGAGAACTGAACCCTGCTGAGGGTGTTGACGATTGCTATGTGCATACCAGTATTTGTTTTATTTAATTTAAGTGAATCTAGAAACTCTGTGCCAGTTAAGGTTTATTGGGCCAACCAGGCCGATAAACACATGTGGGTTTAATTGAGATTAATTTCCTGGGCTCTGCTTTCATCCTGTCCATCCCAGTTCTGTGTGGGCTTAAAGCTTCTTTGCCCAGGAGAAGGAGGCAGTGGTAGCTATGTGGCCAGCTGCCTTCCTGCCCACACCCTCAACCAGGCCATGCAAAGCACGACTCTCGGGGGCCACTGGGTCAGAGTCGAGGGTTTATTTCTGCCCTATACTTTAGGGAATGGGTGGCTGTTTTTCTTTTTTAATTTCTATTAGTAATGTTTACATTATTTGTATTTATGTCGTACTAATTTGAGTAGAAAACCCCCCAGTTCACTGCCATCTGTCCTCAAGCTGCTCTGACTCAGAGAAGACTGGGGGTAGAGCGGGTTACACACTGAGTTGCTCACGTAAGTCACAGAGAGCCAGCCCATGGAGAAAGATGAAGCTCTCGACCCGCGTTCACATTTACTCTGGCCAATGGGGGTGCTATGAGTCAGGCCTGTAGCAAAACACGGAATCAAAACACAACCAAACTCACTAGTAACCAGCCCATTCTGCCTCATGGTGGCGTGATAGAACTGCCCCTGTGGTTTTCTGAGACCATAACTCTTTACTGAAGAGTTAGTTCTTCCAAGAAGTTTTGAACTAGACCTTGCAGTTAGCAGTCCAATGCATAAGTACTAGCTACCAAGGTGCTCATATTTTGAACATAGACTTAAATAAACCAAAGTATTGAAATTAATTTTACCTGCTTTTCTTTACTTTTTGAACATAGCCATTAAAAATTATGTGGTTACATCTGTGACTCACATATTTACTTTCAAATATAATCTGTTATTGTATAAATGGTGGTGGCACAAGGATTACAATGTTCAGCTGCTGAGTGACAGGCAGTTCAAACCTGCCCACTGCTCTGCAGGGGAAAGCTCTGAGAGTCTGCATTTGTAGAGACATACGGCCTCACAAGCGCCATGGCCCATTTTTCTCTGTTCTATAGCTGTAGGGCGCATGTGTCAGAATCGGCTGCCTAGTGACAAATTCCCATTTTAAAATTACCATTGTGCTTCAGGTGACAGTTTACACAGCTAGTTGGGTTTCTAATAAACAATTTCCACAAAAATCATTCTATGATATTGTTACATTTTCCACAACATATCATTATTCTCATTCACTCCTTTCTGATTATACCATTTCTAGTACTCAAGGTTCCCAGGGAAGAACACAGGCTGCATATCTAAAACTCAAAGAACTCAAGAAAAAATTCAAGCCTAGAAGTGTAAGTTTGAAAGATTCTATTAAAAAATATAAAATTATGCTGGGACATCAAAAGAAGATGGAAAGGATTCCCAGTGATTGAACCAAAAAGAACTGCTTGACATGCCACCATTTCAGGAGGTAGCATATGAGCAAGAACAAACAGCACTGAAGGGAAAGGTTCAAGATGCTCTGAACGCATTAGTGAAAAGCAAGGTTCCAGGAACTGAGAGAATGCCCACTGAAGTCTCAGCCGGTCGGAGAAGCACTGGAAGCAGCCCCTCTTCTATGCCAGGAAATCTGAAAGACAGCAACCTATCAGCTGACTGGAACAGATCTGCATCTGCTCCCCCTCTGTGGTAGTCAGGGTTATTGGGCCTGCCAAGCCAATAAACACATGTGGGGTGAATTGAAGGGCAGTTTAATTGAAGGGCAGAGAGATAAATGGCTCATTGAGCCTCAATCTTATGGCTCTCTGGTCTCTTGCTTTCTGATGGTCTGACCAGTGTGTCTGACTAGCCTTAGCTAGTTCTCTGCCCCAGCTGCCAAGGCTCACTTCCTGCGAGACATTCCTCAGGAGAAGCCACATGGACCCACCCTGATGCAGCCCTGGGCGCTGGAGAAGGTGCGTGGAGCCCCTGCCAACCCTGAGATGCTTCCACCTCCACCGGATCCAAAGACTTTCTGCCCACTGGTCTGTGATCACCCTGCACTCAGTGTCATTGTGTATGGCTTGTGAATTTGAGGACTTTGTAGATCGGTGTCTGACATATAGGTTAGTGTCGGACTTACGGCTGGGACTGGACTGGGTTGGGATGCTTTATTAATGTACATTTGCCCTTTATATAAAACTCTTTCTTATACACAAAGAGTTTCTGTGGATTTGTTTCTCTAATCTACTCAGACTTACACACCCTCTACATAAAGATGACTTAAGAGAATGCTCAAACTATAGGATGATATCATTGATATCATATACAAGTCACATGCAAGGAAAGGTTACTTGAGATCATGCAAAAACAGTTGCAGCAGCACATTAACAGGGAATTGCCAGAAGTTCAGGCTGGACTCAGAAGGGGACATGGAACAATAGAATTGCTGTCAAATGCATCCAGGTTCCAAACAGAGAATACAAGAAAGATGTTTACTTGCTTTTCATTGACCAGGCAAAGGCATTTGACAATAACAAACTGTGGATAACCTTGAGAAGAATGGAAATTTCAGAACCCATTATTGTACTTGTGTGAAAATTGTACATGGATCAAGAGGCAGGTGACTGAACAGAATAAGGACATACTGCATGGTTTAAAATCAGAAAACATGTGTGCCAGGATTGTGTCCTTTCTCACCATACTTGTTCAATCTGTATGCTGAGAAAATAATCAAAGACACTGGGTTACATGAAGAAGGGTATCTCAGCAGGATTAGAGGAATGATTATTAACAACCAGTGTATGCAGATGACAAAACCTTGCTTGCTGAAAGTGATGAGGAATTGAAACACTTGCTGAAGATCAAGAATGGGAGCCTTCAGTATGGATTACAGCTCAATGCCATCAAATCCTCACAACGTAACCAAAAGGTAACATTGTAATAATGGAGGGAAAGTTGAAGTTGCCAAGGATTGTGTCTTTTTAGAACCACCATCAGTGCTCATGGAAGCAGGAGTGAAGAGATCAAGAAGCATGTTAAAAATCTGCTGCACAAGACCTCTTTAGAGGAGTCAAGAGCAAGGATGTCACTTTAAGAACTAAAAGGAGCCTGAGTCAAGCCTGGTGTTTTTCCATTGCATCATATGCATGTAAAAATTGGACATTGAATAAGGAAGCTGAATAAAGAATCAGTGCATTTAAATTGTGATGCTGGAGAAGAATATTAAAAGCATCAAGGACTGCTAAAAGGATAAAAAGTCCTGTATTGGGAGAACTAAGGCCCAAGTGCTCCTTAGAGGTAAGGACGGCAAGACTTTGTCTTGCATACTTTGACTATGCTATCAGGAGAGACCAGTCGCTGGAGAAGGACATCATGTTTGGTAAAGAGGAAGGGTAGTGAAAATGAGGACGACCTTCCAGGAGAGGGACTGACACAGTGACTGCATCAATAGGCTTGGGCATAGAAACAATTGTAAGAATGGCACAGGGCCATGCAGTGTTTTGTTCTTTGTGCATAGGGTCACTATACATCGGAGCTGACTGCATGGCACCTAACAACAACAACAACAACAACAACCATTCCCCAGCAAAGAACTTCGTAAGTTTTTTTTTTTCAGGCCATAAGAAGCACCTGACTTTAAGACACACCCAATTTTTTAGAGCAGGAAAAAAGAAAAATATTCTGAACCAAATAGTACCAGTGTTCTAAAATGTTCTGGGGGACCACATTTTCAGACCATATGACCCACCCTCATTACCTCCTCCCCACTTTTCTTTGGAGAAAGGTACATCTTATGGTCCAAAAAATATGGTAGGCATTTAGACTTTAACAAGATTGTCTGCTCAAATCGACCAGTTGATCTATGAGGGGGAATGTGGCAGTCTGCATCTGGGAAAAGCTACCGACTGGCAAACCCTCTGGAGCAGTTTTACTCTGTCCTTGATAGTAGCTATGAGTGGGAATTGACTCAATGGCAACGTTCTCTCTCTTTCTCCCTCCCTGCTTCCCTCCCTCCCTCCCTCTCCCTCTCTCTTAGTTTCCTTTCCTTTAGAGTAATTTTCTGGGTGGTTTTCATTAAGACCCAATTGCTCATGGATGGTGACCTCAAGGGATAACTTTAGTTGAAGGTTTAAAGAGTATGTCAGTGGGATCATCTCAGGCAGCATTCTAGTCTCAATTACTCCATGAAGTACGCGATTCTAAGGTTTTGAGTTCTCATCCACATTCTTCTCCAGTTCTACTAGTACAAAAGATATATAGTGCCAGCCGGGGCTCATGCAGTTCTTCTAGTCTGGGGATATTTGAGACTGTGGTTTCTGTTGATGAGAAGGCTTTCACATTACTTTTCTGGTTAGTCCACAGTTTTCTTCTTTCCACGACTTAAGGTTTAGAGCGTAGTCAGCTGCTTGCAAACTTTTAAGCTCCCAGACTATACTCATCAAACTGGAATGTGGAACTTACACTTTATGATCTACATTCTGCCATTTAACTGAGTTGTCCTACAAACTATGGTCCTAATCTTCAAAACCCAGAAAAACAAACTTAAAGGGTTTTGATTGCTTCTGAGGTAGATAGCTGCTTGTCTGCTTTCAAGCCTTGTAGACCCCAGATACTATGTCTTTTGATAGCCAGGCACCATCAGCTTTCTTCAACACATTTGCTTATGCACACATTTGTCGTCAGTGATCATTTCAGGAAGGTGAGCATGCAATGTTATGATTTTTAATTCTTGAAGCCTGATAACTGATCCTTTTGACATCTCATGGTCCCATAAGCAGGTGTGCTTCTTCCATGTGGACTTTGTTGAAGATTAGACCCTTTATTGAATATGTCATTCCCAAAGATTTCTCAAACGGACCTCAATTATCAAAATTTATCTTCTGTTGTCTTTCGTACATTTATAATTGTGTTTGATAATACATTTCTTAAAAATAGGTCCTATAATATTGTGCCTATGTCACCTTTCAGAAACTTTATAGTTTTAACTTTAATATTTAGGTCTCTGATACATTTTGAATTAGTTTTTATGTATGGTGTGCTGCATGAGCCTTGTTTATTTTTTCTGCAAGTAGATATCCAAATTTGCTGACAAAATTAAAGATATTCCTTCCTCCTCATTAAACACACTTTCAATCTTTGTCAAAAATCAGCAACCCATGGAAGGTCCTGTAAGTGTGTTTTGACTCACAATGAACTCAGGTACAAGGAAACAATACCTTGTGTGATCCTGCATCCTTCTCTCAATTGTTGCTATATTTGAACACATTGTTACAGACATTTTGTTGCTCCATTTTCTTGAGGATCTTAATTTTTTTCCCTAACTGACCCTCTTCTTTACCAAGCATGGTGTCCTTCTCCAAGGGGTAGGCACTTGGGGCAGGCACATCTGAGTCTTCAAAGTGACAGCTTTGCTTGATGTTTCAAATAGCTTTTTATTTTTGAATTGTGTTAAGATCAACAGAGCAGAAAATTCATTTCATATAAAAAGTATATATAAATTTTCTTCATTTCATTCATTACAGTTCCTTCCATGCAACACCATTCATCCTGAATCCTCTCTGAGTTTCCCACCTCCACTTCTCTCCTCAGGCAAATGTCGCCACCTTGATCTCAAATGGTTAATTACTATAAGGTGTGCCTACCTCACAAGTGTTATTGTTCCCCTTATGGATATGGCTGTTGTGTGGCTGAAAACCATGGGGGTGAACACAGATCCACACTTAGAGGATAATAAGGACCCTACTCTTGGGAGTCCCACCAATTTCCATCTGACAAGTAAGCTTGGTCTCTTTTTTGTTTTAATGTTTTTTATATACTTTATATTAGTTTTAGTATCTTTTTGGAGGGCATCACTGCCCTAGTGGGAGTAGGAAGTCCAGCCTTGCTCCTGGAGAGCTGCTGCTGGATTTGAACTGCCAACCCTGTGGGCTGCAGTCCTGTACACAATGATCTCTTTTATGGTTTTGAGTTTGTGGCACATTTAGATGTATTTTTCCCACTCTCTCTCCCACATGTGCTCAGCTTGCATGCCAATCCATGATCGCAGGGTTGTTTGTTTAACAGCTTTTATGTCTATTTCTTTTGATTCTTGCACTCCTCCCGGTGTCTTCTGACTCCATCAGTTTTTTTGTTTTATTTTGATTTGTCTTGTTTGCCAACCTTTCTTTTGCTGTATATAGCATTCCAAAAAAATTATGCAGGGGAAGGCAACATCTATTCTTTTCAACACTTTGAGAGGTGTTCTGCCATATATTTGTTCAATGAAATATGTTGTTTGATTTTCTGACTGCTATGTCTATGGCCATTGATTGTGAACACAAGTAAAATGAAATTCTCAACAACTTCAATCTTTTTTCTGTTCATCATGTTGTTGTTCCAACAACAATGTGGGGATTTTTTTATTGTGTTTTGTTTTATGTTGAAGTAAATTCACACAAGTGACAATAGTAAGGACTTCAAGTATTCTTCACTTTTAGCAAGCAGCACTTTTAGCATAGTGTAGGACTGAAAGCTTCCTCCAATCCTAAAGCCACATTCTTTTTCATGTAGCCCAGCTTCTTAGATTATTTGCTTAGCATACAAATTGAACAAGTTTCCCTTGTTCTATGGCTTCTTCTGAAACAAGCTTGAATTTGTCAACTTTCTATTGATGTGCTTTTACAAGGGTTTTTTAATCGTCTTCACTAAAATTTTACTTAGACTTGCTACTAATGATATTGTACAGACACTCTCCAATCTGTTTTATTCTTTCTTTGGAAAGGATGTGAACATGATCTTCTCCTCTTGGTTTTCTAATTGTCTTATCATAGACAAGTCAGCACCTCCATTCCAGCATCACATTGTTGAAACATGACAGTTGATATGCTATCCATGTGGGGAGCCCTGTTTTTCTCCATTGCCTACAGTGCAGCTGGGCAGCTTTCTTCAATGCCACTGGATTTTGAGTATGTGTGCTCTCCTGAAAAGAGTGACTATCAACTAATTATTTTTGCTACTGTGATTTTCTATATTCTTTCTAACTTCTTTTGATCCTTGAGTTGCCAAGCATGTGCTCTTCCTTATGGTTTCCTTTAGAACATAGAAAAGTGAAAAGAAAAATTATGAAGTAAAGGAATTGAGCAGATAATTTCAAAGGACAGATAAAGAAGACAAAGTGAAGTATTATAATGAAATGTACAAAGGTCTCCCTTGCTGCTCACTAAGCAAGATGTAGAATATTACCTTTAGGACTACGTTATATCAACTGGCTGAGACTTCTCCTTAGACTATGTTCCTTCCTTCTCAAGTCCTCAAAATGTTTGATTTTGGCTAAGAAGTTTTCATAATTTTGCCCCCTGTGGGTTCATGGATATATTTTCAGATGATGTGAATATGTATATAAAATATGGGTATATTTGCAGTATATACAAATACACATAAAAAAACTGCCAAACCTAAATAAGTGCCCTTTATTTGCGTCCTGCATGTGTTCAATGTACATATTTACCTGTCTGTTCAAAAATGACTGTTTATTATTAGTGTTGTTTGTGATAGGTAAGCTTGTTGTGCCAACATGACCAAAGACAATAGGTAGATCCGTTGTGACAACATGGCCAGTAAACACATGAGATCAATTGAAGGGCGGAGATAGAAATGGCTAGGCGAGCTCTGCCCTTGTTCTCTTGCGCCTGGATCTTCAGACCAGCCAGCTGCCTTGTTCATCCTGTGCCTCAACCTCCAAGCAACACTACCTATGGGACACCTAATCATGGACTATGTAGCTGTGAGTTGAGGTTCCTTCAAGCCCAGCTTCGCCACGCTCCTGAAATATACATCTCTTGAGCTGGAGACTGTTGGACTCTGTCATCTGGCTGACTGTTGGTGACCTGCTTTGCTGTTTGCTGCTTGTGGCTGGATAGCCTGAATTGCTCTACAGAGGACTACTCAGTGGCCTTCAAGACTCCAAGGACTGCCAGTCCCCTAGCTGTCTCACGCGAGTGAGTTGCACCGAGTCATTTGTACTGCTTTATAGATTAGTTAACTGTTTATTTTTTATCTTATATATCCTTCTATCTATATAAATATATAAAGAGAATTACTAATGTCCTGGTTTTGTTTCTCTAGAGAACCCTGTCTAACACATTGTTGCAGGATTGTGTGTGTGTGTGTATATATATGTTATTGTATTTTGTGTTGTTGCCTTTTATTTTTGTGTACCTACCAGTCCCTTCCTTTGCCTTCATTATGTTGTTCTGCCTTTCCTCAATCTGTGATTGTCATTGTCTTCATCAAAGCTAACAGGTCTACTATTTACTTTCTGATCTACCATCCCTGGTAAGCATCAAAGAAATATTTTCTTGACCCACTGCCATTGAATCAATTCTGACTTATAGCAACCACCTATGGGTTTATGAGACAGTAACAGTTTATGGTAGTAGAAAACCCAGTCTTTCTTCCTCAGAGCTATTGCTGATCACTGCCAACACATAACCACCACTCAAGAGCTCCATTTAATATGATAGTATTCTCATATATTATTTGTCCTTTTGTGATTGAGATATTTTACTCAGTATAATGTCCTACAGGTTTATCCATGTTGTGAGATATTTCTTGGGTTCACCTTTATTCTTTTTTTAAAATTGATTTCTATGCCTGTTCTTTTGACCTCAGCTATTATTTGTTTGTTTATTATTTGGGGGAGCTTGTACAACTTTTATCACAATAATACACATATCCATTGTGTCAAGCTCATGTGTATATATGCTGTCATCAGCATTTTCAAAACATTTTCTTTCTACTTGAGCCCTTAGTATCAGTTCCTCATATTTTCCCTCCCTTCCCCACCCCCCTTCCTCATGAACCCTAGGTAATTTTTATATAAATATCATATATTTATAATATTGATACTCTCATATTGGTCCTGTAGGGTTTATCTGTCCTGGTTTCCCTGTGTTGCTATCTCTTTTGTGTACCAGTGTACACGTACTGGTCTAGTCAGATTGGTGGGTAAAATTGGAGTCATGCTAATGGGGGAGGAGGAAGCATTAAAGAACTCAAGGAAAGTTGGTTGTTTCATTTGGGGTATTCTGCACCCTGACTTTCTCGTCTCTTCCTTGTGACCCTTCTAGCAGGGATGTCTAATTGACTACTGATGGCTTTGGGTCTCCAACATGCCCTCCCCCTCATTCACATTGATGTGCATTTTTTTGGTTTTGTTTTAGATCTTTGATGCCTGATAACTGATTCCATCGACACCTCATGATCACACAGGTTGTTTGTCTTCAAGCCTTTAATACCCCAGACATTATGTCTTTTGGTAGCCAGACACCATCAGCTTTCTTCGCTACATTCACTATGCATCCATTTGGTTTGCGGCAACTGTGTCAGAAAGCTAAGCATCACGAAATGTCAGGTTATTAGAACAAAGTGTTCTTGCATTGAGTGAATACTTCAGTAGATACCCAACATTTGTCTGCTACCTTGATACCTAATATATAAATAAATATATTACATAGATCTATTTCTATCATCATATATAAATATATATACATATGTACATGCTTGTATTTAGACCTCTATAAATGTCCTTTGACTCCTAGTCCTTTTCTCAATTTCCTTTTACTTTCCTCTTGTCCTACTATCATGTTCAGCCTTCATTGAGGTTTCTGTAATTCCTCTTGGTTTCATTGCCCTTGATCAAGCCCTAACATGCCTCCCACACACACCTTGCCACCAATTTTAGATCACTTGCTGTTTCCTTGACCCTGAATTTGTTAATACTCACTTCCTTTCCCCCACCTCCCCTTCTCCCCCACTGTTGGTCCATTGTTTTCTCCTCTGGATTATTTATCCCACCTATCTTATCTAGATAGACATGCAGAGAAAATAAGCGCCAAAGCAAAACAGACAACAAATGAAAACAAAAATTAACAACAACAAAAGAAAATACGACCCAAAAAAGGAAAAACCTATAAATAGTTCTAGGTCTGTTTGTTGACCTTTAAGAGTGTTTTCCAGTTGACTCTTCTGTGGTTCTATGCCCTGTTCATAGTAGGGATATTTTTAAGTAAGAAGAATCCATGTTGCTGTTAATGGGATGAGGTAATTGTTATGTACGTATTGAAGCAATTCCAAGTAGCAGAGACACTAAATGGCAGAGTAGAACTACCCCAAGGAGTTCCATAGGCTGAAATGTTTGCAGGAGTAAATCAGTGAGTCTGGTAGTCTGTGGAGTCACTGGCAGGTTGAAACACTGGCCTTTAAATTAACAGCCACATAGTTAACCACTGCATCACCATGACCCCTTGTCATAAGGTTAGCATCCTGGGTATTATTGTTGATACAATTAGGTGTTCTTGTGATTATTAGCTCCAATTCCTAAGATCTGATGTTGAGTAAGGCAAATCACTGCTCAGTCTTGTGCCATGATTGAGTCCATAGTTGCAGTTACCATGCCAATCCATATGTTTGGCTGAGTGGGTACAATTCTATACCATTTTTCATTTTAGCACTTTGACTACAAATATCAAGAGTTTAATGAGGCTCATATTTTATAATCCAAGAGTCTCCAGAGTATCTGAAATACAAAAGTAAACAAGTAACACTTTTGGCAAGAACACAAAAATCAATGCAACCACTTTAGAAAGCATTGCAACACTTTTTAAAAAAATATTAGAAATGGAAATTTCAAAGAATCCAGCATAGTCACTACAAGGTACACATCCTAGAACAATAAAAGCTGTCATACTAACAGATAAATGCCACCTTCATCACAAATGCAAGGGCTCATCGCAGCATTATTTATAATAGCAAAACATGAAGACAACATTAGTTCCCATTGACAGATGAGAGTTAAAAAAACAGAATATGCATACAGCAGAAGACTATGAACCTTTAAAGAATAAGGCTGACTATCGTGTTCAGCCTTCACTAAGGTTTTGGTAATTCCTCTTGGCTACATTGGCCTTGATCAAATCTCCCTACCCCCACCCCAAGCATCCTATGCGAAGGTGCATGTCTATCAAAAGATATGGTCTGGGGTCTTAAAGACTTGAAGATAAACAAGCGGTTATCTACTTAAGAAGCAACAAAACCCATATGGAAGAAGCACACCAGGCTGTGTGATTATGAGGTTCCCAGGGGATCAGATCCATGGGATCATCGAAGACCCCAAACAAAAAAATCATATTAATGTGAATGAGGGGGAGTACAGAGTGGAGACCCAAAGCCCATCTGTAGAAAATGGGACATCCCTTAAAGAGGGTCATAAGGGAGAGATGAGCCAGTCAGGGTACAATATAGCACCCACTAGTTCTTTAATTCTTCCTCTAGTCCTTTAATGCTTCCCCACTCCATCCCCACTACAACTTTCCTCTAGTTCTTTAGTGCTTCCTGTCCCCACTGTAAGGACGCCAATTCTACCATACAAAAATGGGTAGACCAGAATATGTACATGGGTACAGATAAAATCTTGGAACACAGGGAATCCAGGACGGATAAACCCCTTGGGACCAATGGTGGGAGTGGTGTTACCAGGAAGGTGTAGGGAGAGTGGGAGAATGGATCACAATGATCTATATATAGCCCCCTCCCAAGGGGGGCAGATGGTAGAAAAATAGGTGAAAAGAGACATCAGTCAGTGTGGAATGTGAAATAATAATAATAAATTATGAATTATCAAGGGTTCGGGAAGGAGGGAGGGAGGTTGGAGAAGGGAGGGGAAAATGAGGAACTGATGTCAGGGGCTCAGGTGAAGGATGAATGTTTTGAAGATGATGATGACAGCAAATGAACAAATATGTTTGACACAATGGATATGTGTATGGATTGTGATAAGAGCTGTATGAGCTCCCAATAAAATGACTTTTTAAATGGGAAAAAATATCCCTACTACTTTGAAACAGAAAACTATTGATTACCTTTCTTTGATTGGTGACAAGACTGATCATTTTCTATCCTGTTTGGGTTTATTGTCTCTTATTGTTATTCTTTTTTAAGACCCATTAGAGAGAAAGCTTGTCCACAAGATTCTCATCCCTTGTCTCTCCATACAGCTTTTCTGACTCAAGTGATCTCACACTCTTCCTCAACCTGAATTGCAACATTTCTCCAAAGTCCAGCCTGGGTACCACCACCAGAGTGAGGGATGTCCTCATTTTCTGTGCCAACTCTAACCATCAGTGGGATTGCCTGAGACTCTGGCTGAAGAGGGATTCTGGGGTCATTTCTCTGCTCCTTGGAAGGGAAAGTCCTATGTGACCATTGACAATGTGATGACATTGGGAAAGTGAGTCACTGCATGTCTGCTATATGTGTCTTCCTTGCACAGGGTCTGACCCTTAGCTTACTTGCCAAACAAATCACCAGTCAGCAGTAGAGACTGTGATAGCTCAAAGAGACTTACAAAGAATAAGTGACCCTTGGCAAATGTTTTTTGAGCATCTACAATCCATAAGCTCCATGGCCTTGAGCAAAAGAACACAGACATGGGGGGATGTGGAGTTCCCCAGGCCTAGTTTGAGGGGTTCTGACTTAACTGTAAGAAGTGCCTTTGAAGTTTTCAGTCAGGTTGCTTGTGGGATTCTCTGGTTTCCAGAGCTTTAAAGGAAAGTCTGGCCCTGGGGCTGCTCAGGTTCAGTGTGAGACCTTGACTGCACCCACTGCAAGGTGTTTTCCCAAATGCACTTGTCCACAGATAGCAGAGTACACCTGAACTTTCCAGATTGTCCTTCCTTGGACACAGCAACAGGATATTCTCCAAAAGCAGACTCTCCACGAAGACTTCCCAATCTCTCATCTGATGGAGACAGGTTTCATTTAGGGCAGGGTAGGAAAAACTGGGAAGCTGTGGAGACAGAATGATTCTAAGAAGAAGAGGACTCTCAGCAGAAGCCTGTTTGAAGATTTCACCAAGTCTGCTTCTTCCAGGAGGACTTCCTGAATGAAGACCTTCCTCTACTATTCCTGGATTCATGATTCTGAGTGTTTATCTGGTTGCATTCTGGTCTCCCCACAAGTGCAGCAGTAAGGAGGTGATAGAGGAGCACAGCAATGTAAATTGAATATCTCAGGCTGGGGCAATGGTTTGATCACTCTGTGGCCCAGGCTAAACATTGGGCCAATAGCTTCACTTCACTTTGTGTATTGTGTGTACATGCTGGAGGAGGAGGCAAGTATGTGTGAGTGTGTGTGTCATTCTAGATGTGAGAGTCTGTATGTGTAAGTGTGAGTGTACATGCTGAAGGAGGATGTGTGTATACATACATGTAGGTAAGTGTGTGTGTGTGTGTGAGAGAGAGAGAGAGAGAAAGAGAGATTGTTTGCTGGGAGAAGAGGTCTGTGTCTATAGGCCTTTGCATGTATGTGTGTATATGTATGTGCATGCATGTGGGCATGATATTCAGAAAACTCAAACACTATAGTGGGGAACTGTTAAGAGACAACCTTCATGACCCTGTTTTGACATTAATATCTGTGGTGGGGCATTTTTATCACATGTCACATGTTAATTGTCTCTCTTCATTTTTGACAATTCTATTTATTGCAACAATTACATTTCCTTCTTCTGGGATAGCAAGACCCAATGTCAGATTATTGGGAGACCATAGGGTCCTACTAATGGCTTATTCTGCTTCTCACATCTGAAGGGGGGAGTCTGAAGCTGGGGCTAGATGGAGGGACTAGGAAAGGAAATACATCAGAAAGACTCCCTCTGGCTCTTTGAGTTATACATTTCCTGACTGGTCATTGATGTTCCAATCCTGCATTCCACACACTATCTCTTTCATCTTTTTCTCATCATCTGTAACAACCATGGACACAGTACCACTTTGGGAGACTGCTGAAGGAGATCATTATGTCCCCTGTCCCCTCACCTGTTTTTCTGGCCAGTCCCAGAGAACACTCAAACGATTTTATTAAATCCACATTTTTAATGAACTTCGCAAATGTTTTTGCAAAGTTACGTGTCTTTTAGAAATGTTTAAGAACCAGTTTGGTGAACCATCAAAAGAAATTTGTTTCACCAGGAGCAAAGTACAACCCCTTTCAGGAGAGTGAGAGCACCAGGAGATCCGTCCTCGGCACCAGGGTGGGGTGCACGGTGAGGGGGGGAAAACATGTCAGTGCCTGCAGTTACCCAATTTCTTCAAGCCTCAGCTTTGTGCTGGTCAAATGGGGATACCAGAGCCTATTCCCCCAAGAGGTGTGAAATACATGTGAGATACACCTGTGAGATAGTGGTATAGCTTCAGCCATTATATTGGTGGCAGCATGGCTGGGTCTTGTTCACCAGCATCACACTGGTGTTTGCTTAGAGAAGAACTGATCCAATGCTCATGATAATGTTGTAGTTTGCCCAAGCATTGCTCACATGGAGCAATGCACTGGCCACTCCCTGCTTTCTGATTCCTCTCTTGCACCTCAGGACACCAGGGTGCTCTTTAAAATCATGTTTCCCACCTCAAACTTTCAAAGACTTCTCAGTCCACTCAAATGGAATCCAAACTGCTTCCCATAGCCTACAAGGGATAGGGGGACACCCTCTTCGTCACTCACTGGAATTCATTCATTTTTGGCCTTTAGCTCATTTCAATCTGAGAGTCTTTGAAATTGCTATTTCTTGTCCCAGAACTCTTTTCTCTAATTTTTTCTTTCCCTCTGGCCCTCAACGTTCAGATTTTTCCTTAGAGAGCCCTTCATTACATACTCTATCAAACCAGTTTGTCACCCAGCTCTCTGTTCTTTCCTTTGCACTCCCCCCAGTGCAATGATGCACTAAGCATGGTCTATCTGCTCACTGTTCTCTTCCCGCCCTGTACATTTCATGAGACAGGGGCTATGTCTGTTTTATATGACAAGCTGTCCCTAGCACCAAGTGCAGTGCTTGGCACAAAATGGGCATCAATAATACAGGATTAGATGAAACCAAAACAAAACATTGCTTTAGTTCAAGTTTGCCACTAATTGGGAGAATAGAAAATTTAGACAGATGGAGTTAAAATACTAAATTTTAATATGACAAGACTGGACTGGAGGCTGAGGCTAGACTGGATGAACCCCACTTCAGATTAGCCCCTGAATCAGCCATGTGCCAACTATGTGCTTTCTGTGGTGAGCTGACAGGTTTCAGAAAGGCAGGTGGCTTCCTCTCCCTCTGGGGTGAAATCTAAGGGTGGCACAGCAGGCCAGGAATGCTCAGGCCCTCAGGGGTAGGGGATATGGCTCTTAACCCTCGCTGCACAAAACAAAAGGGTACTGAATGAAATCAGGGGCAGCAAGGAACTAGTCCCACGTAAGTGAAAGACAGGTGGACAGATAGGCAGCAAGGAATACCAGTGAAGTGGCAGTTTGGTTGGGGGCAGTTTGAACAGGGCAGTCAGAGAGCCTTTCTGGAAGAGGTGGTAGGTTGGAAGTGGCCCAGGCCAGAGCTGTCCAACTTAACCTCTTGTTCTCTGAGACTTCCTTTTGAGGCTAGTAACACAGTGGGAATGGACAGCAGGCAGTCAGGATGAGAAGTGCTCTGACTTGAGCTGGAACTGAGAGTGATCCTGTGGTTTGCAATTCAGTTCCGGAGAGGTTGACTAGAAATGCATGAAACCCCGGGCCAAGTGCAGAACTAAGTCTTCACCTGTTGATATCCAAGGGGAGTGGAGGAGGAGGAGGAAGCAGCAGCTTGTGTGAACATATGCCCCCAACACCTGAAGGACCAGGCATGTCCTCTCTCCTTTCCAAGAAGATATTACAGAGAGATCAGACTTGGTGATTAGGGGATTGAACCATGGAGGATTATAAGAGCTAAAGGTGCAATATCTGACTAAGCTGTGACTGAGGGAACAGCCTTGGGGCTGCTTACAAATGCTGGCAGAAGGAATGAAAGTAGAGGTGGTAAAGACTCCAAAAGTCAACAACACTGTTGTCCACATATAAAAACACACGAGTCTGTATGCCCATACCTGTAGAGGTGCATGCTTATAGAATGATTTACTGTGTGGGTATTGAATTTCTATGGGAACTCACAGGCACACATGTATGATTTATGAATGTTTGTTTTTACTGCATTTTTGTCAGTTAATTCCAACTCATGGCAGCCTCATGTGTGATGTCAAAGTACAACTGTATTCTGTAGGGTTTTCAATGACTCCGTTTGGGGAATTAGAGCATCAGATCTTTCTAATTTCAGTCCTCTCAGTGAACTCAACTCTGACCCCTCCTGTTAACAACCAAACTTTGGCACTACTCACATACTTCCACAAATATGTAGGTATGGACTGATGCTCATGTTACTACATAGGAACACACAGTACATACTCATGGATGTGTATATAGTACATGTAGACACATATACCTATAGACAATAGGCTTCCACACATGTATGATACATACATGCTCTGTGCATGTGTGTTTAAATAGTCAGATCCATATAGAGTTTGAATGTGCAAATATATGATATTTAGATATAAATTTCATATTAAGGTACACATGGCATATACATAACTGTATGTATGCTGTTTTACACATGTCACTCAATGTACACACATTAGAGTAAATAAAAAATATTGCTACAAATCATAGAGACCTCTCTGAAGCAAAGAAAATATGACACTATTATTTCTCACTTTATCCTCCATGCAAGTCTGTACAGTTCTGAAAGCAACGTTTCCAATGCTCCAACTCTTCTCTAAAAAAGTCTACACTCATTGATTTACACTCAATCAAAATGGCAGTTTGGGCATCTTTCTAAATTTAAAATTCTTATTTATTTATTTATTTTCCCCACAGCTTTGTTGGTGTGTAATTCATATATCATACAACTTTGAGGGATGCAAATTGTGCTCCTTTATAATGTTCTTTAAGTTTAGGAAACAAAAAGAAGTTCTAAAGAGCAAGATTTGGTTGCAAGGGGCAAGATTTCCCAAAGGAAGTCTCAGAAGACAGTTCTTGCTACCAGGAAAAAGAGTGAATTGATGCATTGTTATCATAGGGAAAATATTCCTCAGGGCAACTTCCATGACTTTTTTTCTCACCGAATCAATTTTCCATTAAAAAAATCTTTCCTAATAAGCCCCAATGGTCATTCTATGTCTTTCAAGAAAATCTAGTTGGATTGAGAATCCCATAAAATAGTCACCAGCCTTCTAAGCTGATCTCCCCACCTTGGGTTTAATTGGCCAACAGATCCAACCCCCCCCCCCCCCCCACCAAAGTGACTGTTGTCTTTGGCGCTTGCTTTCTGGATGATATTGGTAAGTCCAAGACTCATGCTTAGTTATTATTTACTCCATACAATTATCTCCATTTGCTTCAGCTAATCTGCATATAACACCGTTGGTACCCAACAAGGTGAGTGCTTGCTGTGATCAAAATGTTTCTTCAAATTGGAAATGTTGGACTAGTTGTGTGAGATTTCAACTTCAATAGCAAGTGCCCCAGGGGAAATTCTACAGTTCCTTCTGTTTCTGGATTTTAGCTGCAGTGACTTATTTCATTCATTCATCTTCCTTAAATGCTTGATCCTTAAAAATTGTTCATTTATGTGAAGTAGCAAATCTGAAAACTTTTGGCAAATCTTCAATGATTGGGGAAGATGACTACTTAGCCCAGACTTCAAAATTGTTCCTCTCCCTGCATCTAGGGCACAAAAAAATGTTCCTACTTTTTTAAGGTGCCCTATGAGATCGACAAGTGCATTACTTATATAACTTGTCTGCAGCCACCTGTGTCAGCATCCTTTGTTGGGAAAAAAGTGGTGTGTTATTGAGCTGGAACCCCAGTAGTGATAGTTTATAATTACCCTCATATATCAGGTGTATGTGTGTGGATTTACTCTAATGTATTTTACATGCTCATCTATGTTGACTGGCTAAAATCAAGCCAGAAAGGAACATAAACCAGAAAAAAAAAACACTGTTCATGGAGCAGTATCATAGCAACTTCCTCCTGCTAGAAGCACACATTATTTATTTCAACAGTTTGTAAATGTATTTCAACAGTAGCCTACATGAATGGGCAGGTTCCCTTCGGGAAGCAGGTGATAATGTCATTGCCAGAAGGAACATTGCATCCCAAATGTGACCCCGGACAAAACAGAAGTCCATCTCTCTAGTAGGAAGCAGCCTTTGGTTGAGAAAAGCGTTTGCTCGGGGGCACATTTGAATCACATCCACCAGGCCAGAAGGCCAGGGAAATGACATGTTTCCCCCATTCTCTGTACCTGCCTCCAAAGCCAAACCTGTCAAATTGATTCCAAATCACAGTGAGTCCATGTGTTTAGAATAGAACTCTGATCTTTAGGATTTTCAAGAATGTGAAGTTGCAGCAGTAGATTGCCAGGTCTTTCTTCTGAGGTGCCTTTGGGTGAGTCAAACCAGCAGTCTTTATGTTTGTTTTTCACAAAGTGTTGGCACCACCAAAGGAATGTGACCCGACCCCCAGAAGCCCTTCATTAAATAGCTCCTTGGATTGTTTCATGTGAAGGGCTGTGGACTCTCTGTCCAGGTGGTTCCTGGAAGGCTATCTGCTTGGCCTGTGCAAGATACCAGTTCACTTCTCTTCTAGACTTCAGGACAGTTGGGGGAACTGAATATGACCTTTGGTACATTGTCAGCCGGTAGGGCTCTCACCCAGGAGAGATCACAGCTGCAGGAGGTAAGTCACAATGTTTGCTCAAGAAGGATAGATGCAACCAGCTTTAATCTGGGTAGACTAGAGAGACAAATCCAGAGACACTCATATGGGTGCAATAAAGAGTTTTATATCAAATAGCAATTATAAGAATTATAAGAATCCCAAGCCTGTCCAAATCAAGTCCATAAGTCTGATATTAGCCCAGAAATCTAATATGAATCCATAAATTCATGTTCATACTTATGGAGCACATACAATGATGCTGAAGGCAGGATGATCACAGGCCAGTGGGTAAAAAGTCTTGTGGATTCAACAGTGGTAGAAGCATCTCAGTGCTGGCTGCCATTACCATGACTCTGTATGACTTGTCAATGAGAAAGTAAAGCAGATAGACAGAGACAGAGACCTGTCTTTTCTGATGGAAGAATCAAGAGAGAGAGAGTTCCCAGAATCCTCATGAGAAGACTATGTCCACAAGGAGGGATCATGCAGCTGTGACCTGATTTACAGACTAAACTCACCCCTTAGTCATATTTATCCAGCTGACATCAAATTGTCTATCATACATCCCAAGAGGAAGGGAAACTGGATTTTGAGTTGTGTGGCCTGGAGCCTGTCTCTACCATTACCTTGTGTCTCTCACTGAGTAAGTCACCTCATGTCTCTGATCTGTAAGATGACACCAGAGTTGGTAGAAATTTTGACATCATTGTCATGTCAGAAGTCACATATTCTTAAACTCTGAAACCCTTTATGAATGCTTTTTCACACAGAGATACTGACAGCAAAAGATATATTGTGGGATTTCCCTTCTCTCTTTTTTTTTGGCATCACAGCCCTTTGGTGGTCGTGGGAGCTACCCAGCCTTGCTCCTGGAGAGCTGCTGGTGGATTTGAACTGCCAGGCCCATGGGCTGCAGTCCCACACTCAACCATTACGCCACCGGGGTTCAGCCTCCCTTCTCTTTTTAATACAGCGGTTCTCAAGCTGTGGGTCGATAGATAACCCTTTGGGGGGTTGAACAACCCTTTAACAGGAGTCACCCAATTCATAACAGTAACAAAATTACAGTTATGAAGTAGCAATGAAAATAATTTTATGATTGGGGTCACCACAACATGAGGAACTGTATTAAAGGGTTGCAACATTAAAAAGGTTAAGAATCACTCACTGCTTTTTTTAATTTGAAGCATTCAGAATGTGCTAAATTATTACATAAATGTTCTCTAACAATTCCATCTCTTTGTATGACATATCCTTGCAGAATCTCCTTCTTTATTACCTTTTTCATATCACTTGTCTCACACTGACTGAACACTCTGGTTAAAGCCCCATACTGGGACTTGTCCTCTTCAAATGATATTGTCACCATGTTCAAAGCTTGAGCTATCCTGATGCAGTCCATTTGGAAGGGAACCAAACTCCAAATCACAACCTTAGTTAACTGACAGACACATGTGTGAGGTCATCTTCAATGACTTGTCCAATAATGACTGAAATTGCATGAACGAGCCTACTTGAGAACTTTGACAATTACAGAACCATAAACAGATGAAGTCACTTCGGTTAGAGCAGTTTGTTACTTGGGACAAGACTATAGACACAGAGTACCAGCAGAGGTAAATTACCCAATAAGCAAAAAAGCATGGATTTAGTTGTGCTACTTACTAACCTGTGGCAAATAGTTTCATGGGTTTATAAGGAAAGTAAGCATGGTTTAACTAGCTATTTGTAGTGAACAATTTCACATGGATGATTAATAAGTAAAGAAAAGTAAGCCAATCCTTACTAGGTACTCTTGTTCTATCAGCGATTGTAAAACCTGTAATGATTTTGATTCTGTGGGAAGGGAGCATGCCATATCTAGAGATAGAATCTTTGATGTGTTGGAAGAGGGAAAGTTGTTTAACTTTAACAAGTAAGCCAGGTTTGCCTTGTACCTTGGCTAATCCATCCTTGGTCTTCAGAGGCACAAGCAGGTCCTGTATCTTGTGCAAAGTTATAGAGCAGGTTACTTAATGGCTGATGCGAGTGTGGGATTCCTTCTTCCTATCTTTCCCAGTCTCTGAGCCAGTTCTTTCCATAGCTCGTGTTATTTCAAGGGAAGTATTGACTTGTTTAGGAGAAATTCCTATAACGAAAACAGATATAACATTCAAGAATTCTAAAAAGAAGTTTTACAAGATAGGCAGAAATATCTGTTAAAGCCTGAGGGTATATATATCCCTCCTCACAAAGACACATAGCCCGCAGAGTGCTCCATCCGTGTGATCCTAGGTAAGTCCATTTCTGCCATCTGTCTTTGGTCCAATTGCTTGTGCTTGTGAGGCTGTGAGAAGCTGGGGTAGAAAGGCAGCCCTGTATGCAGTGCCCCATTCTTAGCCTGGAAAGCCAAGGGAAGTGTCTTTTTTTCTGGAATCAAGATCCCAATCTGATCTGAAGAGAGTCCTGAAATGACAGGTATGGCAGGCACTAGGCTGGTGTATTTATAAATATTTCAGGTCTTTGAGCCATATAGGTGTCAAAGTTGGCCAAGGGTTTCCATAAAGGGGGGAAGGGGATGGCTTAATGAGCAAGAGGGAGGTTAGATGGGAAGGGGAGCCCCAGCCCTGAAGTCTGTTTTCTGTCTCTCAGTCCAGAGTGTCTGGTTCAGCCTCATGTCAAGTGGCCTCATTTTCTCTGAGGTATTGCTGATCCTGAGACCCTTGATAGTCAGAAGGACCCTGTCAGCCCCACCCACCTCATCTTTGATAGCTGATCTACGCTCCAGAGGTCAGACAGGCACACTCAATAGTCATGATCCCCATACGTTGCCATTCCTGAGGTCCCTGTCAGTTATATTAGAGCCCATGGCAGGCTTGGAAGAGGGGGAGCAGACATCTGAACACCTCCTCAAAATTTCCACACCCTCTGCAGTGGGTCAGTCAACCCAAAATGAGCATGTATTTTATTTTATGTAGCTCATATTTAGTTAGTCACTGGGTTATTGGAAAAAGAATACACTGGATGTCATATTAATAAAGTTTATCAACTTAGTCCCAGGGATAGTTCTGATATATTTACATATGCTAATTTATTTAACACCTTACAATGACACTATTTTTTTGTTTTTTCTGTTTTGTTTTGTTTTGTTTTTGGGCATCACTGCTCTCTGGCGGTGGAAGTAGGAGTCCCAGCCCCACTGCTGGAATTGAACCTCCGTCCCAGAGGGCCGCAGTCCTGCGCACAACCACTACGCCACCAGGGCTCAGCCCACAAAAACACTATTAGTAGATATGGTTACCAACTACCTCTTATAGTTTAAAGGAAGGTGCAAAAAAGTTAAGTAAATGGTCCAAGAAGGTGTAGTTAATAAATGACATGGTTGAATCAAGATAACCAACTCCCAGGCATGAGTCATTCAGTGAAGGATGGTGACTGGTGGAATGCCAGTGAGATAAAGTGGTTCCCATCCTCGTTAGTATGCCTGGGAGGTGTAAAGTTTCCTGAACTTGGGGCTAACTGGAAAATTGGAAGTTAGAGTCCTTTTCAAAAAACAGACTTTATGCAATTCTGAAAAGTCAGCTGTGGAAAATGGCATGGAGCAGGGCTCCACTCTTGATACCGTTGGGAAAGTCATCAGTCAAAATTGACTTAATAGTAACTGAGTTTTTCTTTCTTTCTTTCTTTCTTTCTTTCTTTCTTTCTTTCTTTCTTTCCTTCTTTCTTTCTTTTTTTTCCTCATGGAATCTGGTCACAGATTTTCAAAGCAAGAGTTAAACAACTTGACCTTTGCTTTTGTCCATGGTCTTTCTTAATAACTCTCATGTTTCCTTTAAAGAGTTTGCTGGGACCCTGGATCTTTTTGAAGAATGTACCTAGTATGGATGGCTGAGCCCTAACCATGTTTCTGTGACACCCCTGGAGGCCCGGGCACTGCAAAGTATACAATCCCTCGCTCACCTGACCTCAGTGCTAAGCATGTGGCTGCGAGCACAATGGAGATTTCCCTCTCCCTAGCCACACTGTCCTGAAGGGTGGGACATCCAACACACAGTCCAGTGGCCTTGGGCCAGGGCCTATTCTCTACCGACCCTCACCCACATCCCTTGTCACTTTCTCATGGTACCATTTGCTTAAAAAGGACAGTAACTGTGTAAGTCCAGGTAGGCTAGAGGAACAAATTTCATAGATACACATACAGATATAAGGAAAAGGTTTATATACAAGAGCAACAGGACATTGAGAAAACATCCCAGCCCAGTCCAGTTCAAAGTCACAAGTCCAAAATTAACTCATATGCCTGAAAACAGTCTATAAAGTCTCCTTCCGACTCACAAAGTCACAGGTCAGTGAGTGCAGAATCCCGGCACTGGCAGGGGTCTCCATGTGGCCACCCCAGTTTCAGAGGTCTGGTAAAGCCGTGTGGTCACTTGCCAGCTCCTCCAGCTTCTCGGACGCTGCCATCTTATCTTGTCTGTGATTCATCATCTCTGAGACTACTTCCCAACAACTGGGGAGATAGCTTCTCATCGTCATAAGGGAAATATCGCGAGATTTCCCAGAAGTCTTGAGAGAAAGTCATGCCCACATAGAGGCCTCATTGGCTACTCAATGGCTGTCTCCGGATTAACAGGCTAGACTCCACACCTACATTTCAATCATAAAATTAACATAAGCACATGACTGCCACAGTGACCAATTGGCCCATGCATGCCTTTTCTTTAGTTTCTTGGATAGGGATCGACAGAAAGAAGTGGTTTGGGGCAGTCAGGGCCATATTGGGGTAGCATTTCCCAAGTTTTGTCCAGTTCTACCTGCTAGTGCCATTCCAAATGTCAACCTCAAGGCCAGGGTGGGAGAGAGCTGCTGCCCTCCCCCGACAGGGATTTCACACCCAGGAAAATAATTTCCTGGTAAGGAGATTAGAAGGCATCCGCATGCTCAGGAACAGGATGGGGCTGAGGTGAGGCAGAAGAGGAACAGCAGGGGTGGGCGGGGGTAGGCAGGGGCACCAGAGGAAGTGTCACTGTCAATCAGGGCGCTGACCCATCTAATCCAGCCTCGTGGTTTTCCTGATCCCAGGGACAGATGCCGGGTAAAAAGGTGCAAACTGGGCTGGCCTGGCTCTCCCTGCAGGCCTGAAATATGAGCCCCTCAGCAGAGCCAACTTAATCTCGCCAAGAAACAAGCTGTTCAAAAGGCACCCAGGCCCTCCAACTACACAGGAGGTGCCAAGGGTGTACAGTGCAATGGCAGGCAGAGTCCTTTCTTCTTAAGAGTGAGCGATGAGCTTGCTGAAGGTTGTGGTGGGATAAAGGGCCAGGAATGCAAGGAACTCCCTGGCATTGTTGATGAAGGCTGCCTCAGGTCCTATCCTGGTTTCTGGCCTTGCTCCTTCATTCTTTACACAAGCATTTCCTGAGCTTTCCTTCTGTCCCAGGTTCAGAAAAACTGGTAGTCAGGCCCACACTGCCAGCATCCACCTATTCATCCATGCACCCACCATCCATTAGGCTCCCAGGTTGGCTAAATACTGATTTAAAAAGAAGTAGTAGTAAGGCTCACTGCCCTACCTATCCAGTCTCTAGTAAGCAGCTAACCCAAAATGAAATTGACATCTTTAGGAGCAACTATCTCTTATTCAGTCAGTCCCTTCACTTCAACTTCACTCAAGTTTTTAATTACACTCACTTACACTGAACAAGTTGTGTGCACCCCTGGAGGTGCTGACAAAGTAACTTCCCAGGTTGATCTTGGGCACTGGCATTTTCTGCCACAAACAGAAACCAACCTAGACCTCGTAGTGTGTTGAGGATAGCAAAGACAAGCCATGCTGTAAGGGACTTTGCCCTTCTAATGTGCATTTGGAGCTGTAGCGGGCTCATGGACTAAAGAATATTGGTTGGAATGTCAAGGGCAGGAAGTGCAGGCAGAATTTTCTGTCTTATGCAGTAAAACAGGTGCTCTGGGAGAATACTCTTTTGCTATAAATGCCTGATATTTGGGGATCTTTGTCACAGCATCATAACCTAGACAATTCTGACTGACACTAGGGTACTTTCTCATAAAGTTGATGTAGTGATTAAATAGGTGAAGTGTCAAGTGCTTAGAATTATGCTTGGCACATGACAAGAGCCATATAAGCATTTAATTATTTTATTTTATTTGAGGCATTAGAATTAGAGGCTGAGCCCTGGTGGCGTAGTGGTTATGTGTGGGACTGCTGCCCACGGGGTTGATGGTTCAAATCCAGCAGCAGCTCTCCAGGAGCAAGGCTGGGCTTCCTACTCCCACCAGGGCAGTGATGCCACAAAAAAAGAAAACATACAAGCAAAAGAATTAGGATAGTTCTGCATAAAGCTGTAGTGAAGTTGAGGTGGAACTTTTTTTCAATTTCTTCTGCACTTTTACCATGTTTATTTTATGGTCTCTTCATTCATTTATATTCTGAGACCTTCCAATTAGCAGTAGGTAAAAGCACAAGAACTTTACTCTCTCATGTGCAAACATTTCCTGAGTCTCAAGGCTTGTTGACCTTGGTACCAGCTCCCAAAGTGCTCACAATGAGGTTAGCACCCAGACGACACATGCTGACTTTGCTCCGATGGGTCTGCAAGGGACCAGTGAAGGCTGTCTAGTTCTGCAGGGGAAAGAAACTCCTTGAAAGATGGGTAGTAGTTGGTCTACACCAGCAAGAAAAGCAAAGTTGCTCTGGACAATAGTCACAAAGGACATTCTCAGCAACAGAGCAGGGGTGAACAAAAGCCAGGAGGCCTAACTTGCCTGGGCCCTGTGTCCCTTGGCGTTCAGAGTGGAACCAAGTAAACATGAGAATTCCCAGCAGGGTCCTGGTGGAAGAAAGGCCCTCATCTGACATTTGACCTCTCACACCTCCCAGCCCAGGGGCAGTACCCTGATTGTGCCTGTGTCAACCTGTTCCAGTCATGTCCCTGTGAGATCAGGGTGTCGGCAAGCCAACCAGAGACTATTTCTATCAGCTGGTAGGAGTTTGGGAAGGAGTAGGCAGGCAAAATAGTCTTTCAAGGAAACTTGCAGACATGTTACCAGGGATAGGGGAGGGTGACACGACCTCAAAGACCACCCATAGATATGGCCTTGGAAGGTATGGGAGAAGAGAAAATGGGTGTCCACATCTCTACTGTAGCCTCATTTGCTCTTCCATAAGCCTACTGGCAGGTGTTATTGTCCCCATTTTATAGATGGGGACACTGAGCCCAGAGAGATACCCATCCCAAGCCCTATGATATAAGAAAAACATTTGGAATATTTTATCACTGACTCATTGAACAGAGAGGAATGCTGGGACTTAAACACAGCCTGTTAATTTGTGGTTTGGCCCGATTTTTGCTGTCCCTCCATGAGTACTCTCTCCTAAGATGGTTTTCCTTCTCTAGTGCTACTTTAACAGCAACCGCCCTCGTGGGTGGCTTTACCAAGCTAGGCTGAGTTTTGCCATAGTTCTGGAGGCTAGCAGTCCCATTTCAGAAAGCCAACTTTAGCAGAAAGCGTTCTCTCAGTGTCAGATCTGGTCTCTTCAGCTTCTGCTTCCTGGTTTCTTGGAGGTCTCCATATATCTCATTTCTGCTTACTCTTTGGTGCATTTAATTTCTTGTATGGCTCAGAAGAGGTTGGTTTAAGATACACCTAACAGGAATTCTGCCTCATTAACATATTGTAGCCAACCCATTTCCAATGGGACCACGCCAGAGGCATAGAAGGCAAGATTGAAGAGCATAATTGAATCCATCACATTGGCTTTACTGTTTCACCAATTCCTAGAAAAGCAGCCTCTTGAAATTTGGAAGAAGAGGAGCACACTTAGAAGGAGGAAAGACGAAAACAGGGGCTGGGTGTACGAGTGGGGTGAAAAGTTAGGGATGAGCAGTAGGGACAGAGAGGAGATGGAGGAAAGAAATGCCCCGAAGGCAAATGACAAACTTAGTGCTGTTGTTAGGTGTCACTGGGTCAGTTCTGCTCATAGCAACCCAATGTAAAATAGATGGAGATCATCCCCGGGTCTGCACCATCAGATGTTTGAACCCATTGCTGCAGCCCCTGTGTCCATCCCTCCCATCGAGGATCTGCCTCTTTTCTGCACCCCTGCTACTTTACCAGGCATGATGTCTTTCTCAATTGACCAGTCTCTCCTGACAACATGCCCAAAGTATGTGAGATGAAATTGTAATAATCTACCCTGAAGGATACAATCCTTGATCTTCATCAGGAAGAGTTTCAAGTTCTTCTCATTTTCAGCAAGCAGTGTCATATGCATTTTGCTATGACCAACTCTAGGATGACATATTTCTTTCCTGAGGTCTGTGCCAGAGGCATCCAAGTTTGGAGCAAGGTGACTTAGGAGAATCGTAGCTTCAGGTGTTGACCAGGTCTCAAACTCTCACCAGCCATGATCTTAAGGAAGGCTCTCTGCCTTCTGTTCATTCTGGTGAACAGAACAACTGTGTGATGTTTTGTTTTGTTTTATGTGGTGTGTGTAAGTCATAGTTGACAACACAGCAATGGACACTGTTAATAGGGTTAATATTTTAAATAAGTCTGTGTATATTAAATGCTCAAACCTAGCATCTAGCCCCTAGAAGGTTCTCTGGAAAAACAACTTCTTCTTTTTCTTCTTCTCCTTCTACAGTTTTATTGGCATATAATTCACAAATCACAAAATTCAAAAGTTAAATCATCTTAAGAAGGGTTACACAATTAATTTTTATAGCTTGGGATTTTTGTTGTTGTTCTTGTTAAATTGCTTTTAAAATGAGTTGTGTGATCACAATCATTTCAAGTGCCTCCTCTCCCATTATTGTTTGCTCCTCAAATTCCTCATCCTCCCTTTTGCCCACCTCCCATCTCAACTTTCTCTAAATACCTGTCCATTAGTTATTAGCTCTATGCATATACTCTTTCCGGGCTTCACAAACTGGAAAACCCAACAGAAACAATAAAAAAAAGAAAGTGGTAAGGATAAAATAATAGTAATATAAAGATAGAAATGCAATTGACTAGTAAGAAAGAAAAAAATCAATATTTAAAAAGCCAGGGAAGAAATTTTTATCATGGAATAAGCAAGAAATACTTGCAACTAGAACAAATTCAGATTGAGTTAAGAGGGAGGTCAATTGACCAAGTATCACATTTGATCCAGCATAATCAAGATTACAATGATCACTATTTGATAGTAAAGCTGTTTGAAACCCTTAACTGTGGCTAGAGGGAATCTGCCAATGGCTTAATCTGACTAGATACTCTGCATATCTCCCTGGGTGCTCCTTCCATTCCTGTGTGGGACCCATTTAGTTGTCCTAGGTTTGTCTCTATGTTGTATAAGTGTCAAGTGGGTGGTCTTTCTCCCATTTTCCCCCCTTTTGAAGTAGTGACCCCAGACAGTGTTAAGTTTCCTTCCTCAAGGGGACTCTTATAAAGTGTGCATAAGGGAAGTGATATATGGTTCTTGGCCAGTATTGGTGTTTCTCCTTAAAGTTTGGGAATTATATAATACTTCTCCTCTTGTGATTGACTTAATTCACCCAGCATAATCATTTCCAGATCCTACCATGTGATGCGGCCATTCATGCTTTCATCACTATTTTTAGGGATGCATAATACTCCATCGCATGGATGTACCATAGTTTCTTTATCCATTCTTCCACTGTTAAGCATTTGGGCTGGTTCCAGTTTCTTGCTATTGTGAATTGTGCTTGTGGTGGTCATGTAATTGTGTCAATTTAAGGATTAGGAGTGTATGGGTGAAGTCTAGCCTGTCAATCTGGAGACAGTCAATGAGATCTCTGTGTGGGTTTCTCGGAGAATTCTGGGAAATCTCGTGATATTTCCCCCACGAAGATGAGAGACATCATCTCAGTCACTTGGAGACACTTTACTGAAGGGACATGGGGTTGACTCCCCGTGAGACATCTCAGAGGAGAAGCTACATGGGCCTGCCCTCATAAAACCAGACCTCTAGAGCCAGAGAAGCCATGTGGAGACTCCTGTCAATGCTGAGATGCTTGGGAGGCCATGGGGATGCTCCTGCCAGCACTGAGATGTTTCTACCACCACTGCATAAGCAAGACTCTGCAGCCACTGGCCAGTGATGGTCCTGGCATCATTGCAGCTGCCCCGTGAATCTATAAAAGACTTCATTTACTGGTATTGGACATATGGGCTAATATCAGACATGTGGGCTTGGACTGACTGGGTTGGGATGTTTTCTCAATGTTCCATTCCTCTTGTATATAAACCTCTCCCTTATATACAAATGTGTGTTTATGAATTTGTTTCTCTTGTCTACCCAGATTAACACATTGCTGCTATGACCATGGAGAGATATACATACACACATTAACATTGTGTCTCTTATTTCTTTAGGGTATATGCCTAATAGTGGTATTGCTGGATTATGTGGGATTTCAATTCCTAGTTGTTTTAAGTATCACCATATCATTTTCCACAGTGGCTATGAGTATTTACAAGTTCACCAACAGTGTACATGAGAATGCAGTCCCTCCACATCCTCTCCAGAATTTGTTTTCTTCTTCTTAATTTCAGCTAGTTTTGTGGCTGCAAAGTGATATCTCATTTTGGTTTTAATTTGCCTCTCCCTAGTGGCCAATGATCATGAGCCTATTTTCATGTGTTTGTTAGTCATTTGTACTTTATTTTTGGTGAACTGTCTGTTCATGTGTTTTTCCCATTTTTTAATTGGGTCTCTTGTTATTTTCTAATTGGGTTGTCATAGAGTTCTGTATATTTCAGTTATTAACCCTTTGTCTAACATGTCATTAATAAAAAATTTTTTCCAATCTGTAGATTTTCATTTTACTCTCCCAATGAAGGCTTTTTATGTACATGAGTCATGTAATTTCAGCATGTCCCAGTCATCGATCATATCTTCTGTTGTGTGTGCCTCTTCCATTATACTTAGTAGTTTATGTATGTCCTGAAATAGGGCCCTTAAGTTTGTTTTATCCTTCTCATTGATGATCCTGAAAGCTTTGAGCTTTACATTTAGATCTAATGTTCTTCTGCATATGGAAATCCATTTTGTTCAACACTATTTGTTGAACAGGCTGTCTTTCTACCATTGGATATTTCTAGGTCCTTTGTAAAAGTTGCCTGTAGACTATGCATTTATGTTCGATTTTTTTGTTCTGATCCATTGGTCTGTGTATCTCTCCTTGTAGCAGTACCAGGCTGTTTGTACCAGTACCAGTACCATACACCTGTGGCCATGTTGTATGTTTTTAGATCAGATCCTAGTTGGTTCTTCTTTCAAAGAAGTCCTTTGCTTATCTTGGGTCTTTTGCCTGCCCATATGAAATTGGTAATTTCTTGGGGGTTTTTTTTGCTTTTTTTTTGCATCACTGCCCTCTGGTGGTCATGGGAGCTACCCAGCGCTGCTCCTGAGAGCTGCCACTGGATTTGAACCACCAAGCCTGTGGGCTGCAGTTGCATACTCAACCACTTACGCCACTGGGGCTCAGCCCAAAATTGGTAATTTCTTTAAAGAATTTATTTTGGACTTGAAATGATATTGCATTGTGTGTTAGTATGGGTAGACTAGAGAAACAAATTCATAAACACGCACATGGGAAAAGTTTATATACAAGAACAGAACATTGAGAAAGCATTCCAACCCAGTCCAGGCTAAGGTCATAAGTCTGATATTAGCCCACATGTCCAATATCAGTCTATAAAATCTCCTTCCAACTTACAAAGCACGTTCAATGACACCAGGACAATCACAGGCCAGTGGATGCAGAGTCTTGTGTATCCAGCTGGGGTAGAAGCATCTCGGCGCTGGCAGGGGTCTCTCTGTGGCTTCTCTGGCCCCAGAGGTCTGGTCCCATTGGGGCAAGCCCATATCGCTTCTCCTCCAGCTTCTCCAGTCTCCAGGAATCAGTATCGATTAGGATGCTGTCATCTCCCAGGAACTCAGTCTAGTCTCTCTCCTACAATTGGGAAATACCAAGAAACTTCCCAGAATGCTCAGGAGAAAGCTATGCCCACACGGAGTCCTCATTGGCTATCTCCAGAGTGACAGGCTAGAATTTACCCATAGACTCCCAATCATGAAATTGACACACGAGTACATGATCATCACACATTGTATCTCTAGATTATTTTAGATAGTATTGACATTTACACAATGTTAAGTCTGCCTATCCATGAACACGGGATATTCTGCCATTTATTTAGTTAGCTTATTTTTAGTTACTTGTAGTAATGTTCTGTAGTTTTATCTGTATAGTTATTTTGGTTTTCAGGTAGGTTTATTACATAGTACTTCACTTTTTGTTAGGCTGGGTTGACCAGAAAAACAAATTCAGAGACATTCATGTATATACTCTTTATATCAAAGAGTAAATTTATATTTAGAAAACATACCAGTCCATTTCAAGTTCATAAGTCTGATATTAGCCATTATGTCCAGTACTAGTCTATAAATTACTCTTCAGACTCACGCAACACATTCAAGGATGCTGAATTTAGGAAGATCACAAGCCAGTGGGTGGAAAGTCCTGTGAGTCCAATGGCAGTAGACATATCTCCAGGGCTCTGGCTGCCATTAGCGTGGCTCCATGTGGCTTGTCAACAGGAAAGTGAAACAGAAAATGTGTGTCCCACTTTCAGGGAGGAAGAAAGGAAAACTCCCAGAATTCTTAAGAGAAGGCCACACTCACAAGGAGATATCAATCAGACTGTGATCTGATTGGCAGGCTAAACTCCATCCCTATAACTTATTTATCAAGCTGACATGAAATTATGTAGCTACCACATCATCTTTTGTATGTTTATTATAAATGGCGTTGCCTTCTTAATGTCTTTTTCACAGTTCTCTTTGCTGGCATACAGGAATCCAATTAATTTCTAATTATTAACTTTGTGCCCTGCTAATTCCGAATTCCTTGATTATTTTTAACGGGATTTTTGTGGAGGTTTGGGGGTTTATTATATCTAAGTTTCACTTCTTTGCCTATTTGTATTTCCTTAGTTTATTTTTGTTGTCTGCTGGCCCTCACTAAAGCGACCAGTATGATGCTGAGTATGAGTGGAGGCATCCTTGCCTGGTCCTTATTTTTAGTGGGAGTGTTTTGACCTTTCCCCATTGAGCATGAAGTTGGCTTTTTTTCATACATGGCTTCTAATGTGGATTTTTTCCTTCTATTCCTATTTTATTGAGTGTCTTGAACAGTACTGGGTGGTGAATATTGTGTGATACATTTTCTGCATCTATTGGTATGATCGTGTGGTTTTTATTTTTTGTCTGTCTATGTGGTGGATTACATTGATTATCTTTCAAATATTGAACCATCCCTGCATACCTGGAATGAATCCCACTTAGTCATGGTGAATTACTTTTTTTCATATTCAGATGTATTCTATTAGCCAGGATTTTGTTGAGAATTTTAGCATCTGTGCTTATGAGGGATATTGGTCTGTAATTTTCAATCTTTCCCTGGTTGGGTTTCAGTGTTATGCTGGCTTCATAAAATGAGTTTGGGAGTTTAAAAAAATTTTTTTCTATGTTCTGGAAAAAATGTATAGTATTCGTTCCTGATCTTTGAATATTTGGTAGGATTTGCCTGTGAAAACATCTGATCCTGGGTTTTTCTTGGTTGGTAATTTCTTAATGACTTGCACTATTTCTCTCTTTCTTTTTTTAATTAATCATTATATTAGGGACTCTTACAGATTTTTTTTACTCTTACAACACTTGTCACAATCCATACATCGCTTGCATCAGGCAAATTTGTACTTAGGTTGCCTTCATACTTTTCTAAACTTTTACTTTCTTTTGAGTCCTTGGTATCAGCTCCTTTTTTTTCCCCTTCCCTCCCCCACCCTCATAATTCCTTGATATATTATACAACCCTATCATTTTCATATCTGACATACACCGCTGTCTCCCTTTCCCTCGTTTTCTATTGTTCTTCCCCCTAGAGAGGGGTGTATGGTTATGTGTGTCAATCATTGTGAATGGTTCCCCCTTTCTCCTTTTTTCTCCCCCTCTTCTCCCTACCTTTCAGATATCATTATGACTCTCCTGTTCCCAGAATCTATGTGTCATGAACTTTTATCAGTACCTGTGTACGTGTTCCAGTCTACTTTGAATTGAGCAGCAGCACTGGAGTCGTGGTAGTGAGGGTGTGAGGAAGCCTCACAAAACCAGAGGAATAAAGTATGTTTCATCAATGCTTTATTGCACCCTGGTTGACTCAGCCCTTCCCTGTTGCCCCTCTGTGGGGAGATTGATCAATTGTCTACAGATGGGCTTTGGATTGCTGCTGCAACCTCCCCTCATTCTCAACAAAAAATGCTTTTGTTTGTCTGTTATGTGTCTGCTGACGCATGTTATCCAGTTCCCATGTCTCCTCATGATCGCATCAGTGGTGTGATCTCCCATGTGGACTTTTTGCTTCTCTGCTGAATGACAACTTGCATAAGTAACTTTGAGTTTTTAAGACCCCAGATGCTCTATCTTTTAATAGCCAGGCACTATCGGCCTTCTTTAACATATTTGCTTTTGCACCACTTTGTCTTCAGTGATTGTGTGAGGAGGTACCTCAGGCTGCCGATTTGTAGGACAAAGTGTTCTTGTCCTGAGGGAGGGTATGAGCCCCTACCTCAGTGTATTGCCATATAAATATAGGTACATAGGCTGAAACTATATTTTTGTGGATTAATATATTTGCATATGGTACACCTGTATGTTCATACCTTTATCCATTGTTTTGGTTCCTGTGTCCTTCCTCTGTTTCCTTTTACTTTCCTCCTGCCCCATCATCACTTTCTCTTTATGCTTATCATATATAGGTAAGCACACCAATTGTGACATAGCCCAAACTAATTTTAAAAAGAAAGAAAATGAAAGAAATATTGGAAAGAGAAAGGGAGAAGGGGGTGGGGGGGAGAAGAGCAGAAATACACAAAAATCCTGGGTTTATTCACCGGCCTTCATGACTGTCCAGGAGCTGCCACTCCTGGCCTGGAGTCCCCCACACTTGGGGGCTCCTCAGCTGCTGATCTGATATGCCTCCTTCTTGGTTCGCTCCATTTTGGGGTTTCAGTCCCCCCTGCTTCCCCACCATGTGACTCCAGAAATGTCTTCTGTCACACTCTGCTCCAGTAAGGGGACAACATGACACAGCTGTTGGCATTAGCTCTGTGTTCCATTAGCTCCCAACAGGGACGTCATCCTCTGGGCCTGTTGTGCCTAGTGTACCAGTCCTGCTCTCTCTTTCTCTTCCTCTCTCTTAGTCTGGTTCTGTATGAGTGTGGTATGCTGTACCCTCTCCCCAATCTCTAGGTGCCACACCCACTTAAAGGGAGGGATCATTATGCCTTTGGTTGGGGTCAGTTCTCTGTATCTCTCTTTTCAGGTATTCTTCCACATGGCCCTGTTGTCCTTATGGTGTGGTTCACTATGGTAGGGTCTGCAGGCCCACTCCCAATTCTGTGGAAACAAGATTAGCACTCTACCATTGGGTGGGTTAGTCATCATTTCACTTTTGCCCCCAACTTTTCTCCCTCTCTCCTTCCTCCATTCCGCATTTTTGTGTTGGACCAATGTGTACCTCCTTGGGTTTGTTCCAGTATGCTCCTCCCACCTCCCTGTATCTCAACCCAAATGTTGTGATATAGGTGGCTTCTCTTCTATACCTACTGTGCTGATTACACTTACCTCAGGGGACTCATGCTGTACTTCTTCTTTTGTGATTGGCTGATTTCACTTAACATAATTTCCTCCAACTCTTCACATGAAATGACATGTTTCATGTGCTCATCAGTGCTTTTGAGTAAAGCATAGTACTCCATTGTGTGTATGTGCTAGAGTTTACTGATCTGTCTCGGTCCTGTACCTATGTCAATTTCATGATTGAGATGTGGGGGTAGAGTCTGGCCTGTTAATCTGGAGATAGCCTATTAGTAGCCAAAGAGGCCTCTGTGGCTTTCTCCTGAGAATTCTGGAAGTCTCATGGTATTTCCCAATTGGAGAAGAGAGAATGGACTCTCAGTCTCTGGGAGTCTGTCTCCGAGATGATGAACTACTCACAAGACAAGATGGCAGCGTCCAAGGAACTGGCGGAGCTGGAGGAGGAACCACACGGCCTTACCCTGATGGAGCCAGACCTCTGAAGCTGGAGAAGCCATGTGGAGACCCCTGTCAGTGCTGCATTGCTTCTGCCACCACTAGATGCTGTTGATGGACCTTGAGCCCGGGAAGTGAGGAGCCATGGAGAGACCCCTGCCAGGGCCAGTATGCTTTGACTGCATGAGCTTCGTGAGTCAGAAGGAGACTTTATAGACTGGACTGGACTGGGTTGAGATTCTTCCTCAAAGTTCGAATCCTCTTGTATATAAACCTTTTCCTTTTATCCATTTGTGTGTGTATGAATTTGTTTCTCTAGTCTACCTGGACTAAGGTTGTTTCCAACTCTGCGATTGTGAATTGCACCACAATAAGTTGGAATACATATGAGTGAATGTGGTTTATTTCTTACCTCTTCTGGGTATAGGCTGTGGAAAGAGATGGCTGTGTCATAAGATAGATCAATTTCCATTTTTATAGTATCTCCAGATATCTTTCCATAGCAGCTGTACATATCTACAAGACCATCAGCGATAACGAAGAGATCCTATCTCACGACATCCCCGCCAACATTTGTTCCTCTCTGATTTGGACTAGCCTCAAAGGTGTGAGATGCTGTCTCATGGATGTTTGGATCAGCATTTCTCTGATGACTAATGATCGAGAATTTTTCATCTGTTTATTGGCAATATGGTCTCATCTCTAGTGAAACTTTTTTCAATCCTTTTGTCCATTTCTTTAAAGAGTTAACTGTTTTTCTCTTTTTGCAGGCAAGGAGGGTATTGTAGATTTTCATAATAAGTCCTTTGTCTGTTGGATCATTGCTAAAAATCCTCTCCCAGTCTAGGGGTTGCCTTCCTACCCTTTTGATAATTTCTTTTGACACACACAGGTTTTTAATCCCTAGTACATCCCACCTGTCAATTTCAGGTTCCCCTATGAGTGTACCTTACCCTAGGAGTTAGCCTTTGTATTTCCTGGGCCAAAGTCCCTATTCCTTTGTTAATGGTCCTGATGGTTTGGGGTTTTACTTCTAGGTCAATGATCTGCCTTGAGTTTGTTTTGGGTGTAGGGTAGGTAGAAATCTTGTTTTATTTTTCTACATGTGGATGGCCATTGTTTCCCCACCACCTGTTAAAAAGGGCATCACCCTTCCACTTGATGCTTTGGGGGCACTTGTTTAAGATCAGTTGTCTATATGCTGATGGTTTTATTTCTGGGTTTTCTGCTCTTTTCCATTAGTCTGTGTATCTGTCATTATGCCAGTATCACACTGTTTTGACCACTGTGGTAGGTGTGAAAATCAAGTAAAGTGAGCCCTACAATTTTGGTCTTCTTCTTGAGGAGTTCTCTGCGAATTCTGGGCTTCTTCCCTCTCCATATGAAATTGATGTTCAGTTTTTCCAATTCTTTAAAGAAAGTTATTGGTATTTAAATCAGAATAGCATTAAACTTATACAATGCCTTGAGTAGAATAGACATCTTTACTATATTGAGGTTTCCAGTCCATGAGCATGGGATATTCCTCCATTTGTGGAGGTTGCTTTTGGTTTTCTGTATAACTTTCTGTGTATAGGTCTTTTTTTCCTTTCAGATTTTTTGCTTTCTGTTTATAGGTCTTTTGTGAGAGTGTATCCATCATAATTTTCTCTTCGTTTTTCACATATGCCCTTATTGCTATCAAGCTTCATCTGATAATTGCTTTTGCTGTGTCCCATAAAATTTGATACATTGTATTCTTATTCTCATTAGCTTCTAGAAGCTTTTTGATCTACTACCGAATCTGGGTCAGTACCCACACATGTCACAGAAGATCATTGTTAATCCATAAATTGTTTGCCCTTGTGTTTCTGATTATTCTTTGATTGATCTTCAACTGCATAATCTCTGTGTTTGAATTTAGTCAGGATTGATTTGTGTCCCAACATGTGGTCTATTTTTGAAAATGAACCATGTGTGGTTGAGAAGAATGTGATTTTTTTCACATTTGGATAGAAAGCTCTAAATATGTCATATTTAGTTGCCTAGTTGTAGAGTTTAGCTCTATAGTGTCTTTGCTGAGCTTCCTTTCCAATAAGTTCTCTTTCTCTTAAAGCAGTGCATTAAAGTCACCTACTATAATTATTTAATCTGATAGCTTTTTTATGTTTTGAATAGTTTGACAAATTTTTCAGGTCTCTCATTTGGCACATAATATTTATTATCCTCACTGGTTCCTAGTAAAGTGAAACTTTGAGCATGATATAGTGCTCCTCCTTATCTCTTTTTATGGTTTGACCTTGAAATCAATTTTGTATTAGATTAGGATTGTGACTCCTCTTTATGAGTTGCAGTTTGCCTGTTGTATCTTCCGTCAGCCTCTTATTCTTAATTTATTCTTGTCTGTGAGGTTAAAATATGTTTCCTGCAGGCAACAGATTGATGGATTATGCTTTGCAAGCAGTCAGAAAGTCATTTTATTTTAGTATATGAGTTAAGGCCATTGACATTTCAAGTTATCACGATCCGTTGATTCATTGCTGCCATCTCATGACTTTTGTTTGGGGCGTTTTCCTATAAACCCTTCTTTTCACTGTGCTGTGTCTTTGTGGGGGGGGGGGCGCTTCTTTATTGCCTTCTTTTCCCTTGGAAGCCATGTTATCTTGGTCATTGTTATCAGCTTGTTGACTTCTGGTTAGAGCTGGGATATCTGGTGTTCTGTGTGTGATTGGTGGATGTTGGTCTTCTGGTCATAGTCAGTCAGCAAGGATTCTCTCCCCCCCCCCCCACCCCAGGTTGATTATTTCACAGCATATTCTTTAAGTTTTCCTTGTTCTGAAAGACCCTTATCTCTTCTTCTATCTTAGAGATAATTTGGCAAGGTAAAGGATTCTTGACATTGTTTTCTTTCAGTTTTTGGAAGGTGTTACTCCACTTTCTCCTCCTCTTCATGGTTTCTGTTGATTTGTCTGAGCATATTCTTACCTGAAAGCCACTCTTTGTGACAGTCTTTCTTTTTCTTGCTGATCTTTGGATTGTCTCTTTTTCCTTAAAATTGGAGAGTTATTCCTGGGATTTAGTCCAACTGGTGTCCTCTTTGCTTCTTGTATGAATAACTGAACCTCATTAATTAAGGTGGGAAAGTTTTCTTCTAGAAATTCATTAGTTTACCTGTCGACTTCTTTACTATGTCTTATTCCAGTAGGCCAATAATTCAGATGTTGTTTCTCTTCAAAGCATCTGTCATTGATCTCAGGTTTTTATCTGCCTTTTGCATTATCTTGTTTGATTGTCTTTCTCATTTGCTAAGGTCACTGATGTGATTCTCAGCCTCCTTTAGTCTGTTTGTGACCCACTATCTTGTGTGCAGCTTGTGTTACATCATCTACTAGCTCCTGTATTTCCCTTTGGTGCATGGACTTCATCCCCTCTATCGCGAACATCATCTCCTCAAACATTGCATCCTTAGTCTGTATAGCTTCCTTCATCTCCTGCATTGCTCCAAGCAGCCTTCTGAAAAGTTCTTTTGTGGCAGATCCACGTTAGATTCTTCTGAGTTTTTAGCTATGATTTTGTGGTTTGTCTTTCTTATCTTCATGTTGAGAGTGATGCAATATGCTGTTGTTTATGTGATGATTTTGAAGAGCTGTGTGCCCAAACTGTAGAGACTAAGAGGCCCTGTGTTCTTTCTCGGTGGGACTTGCAACAGTGTTTTGAGGGGCTGCCTGTGGTTTACTATGGAGGTGGGTCAGACTGCTATATAGGCAGGTGTCACAGTAACTCAGTGGTCAACAGTGTTGAGAGGTTGTAAGTACCCGTGGGGACAGCTGTGAGGAACTCTGTTTTACTAGTGTGTAGGTCCCAGTACAGTGATAGAGCTTTAGTGGGGCAATGAACAGATGGTAGCACAGTAGAGGTCTAAGGTGATGTGCCCAGGATTTGTGGGGAGGTCCCAGTACTGGTTTACTAGTACCCTGGGTCCCGGAGCTAGACTAGGTTTGGGGAGAGATGACCTCTGGACCAGGGCATGGCCTGGGAGGGGACAGGACAGCAAAGATCCTCGAGCTGGAATAGACCCAAGCAGTGCCTATCTGAGGCTGCAGCAGCCTTCAAGGACCCACTCCATGATTCTGACTCCCCAATATTCAGGCCAGGGTGGTGTTGCATGTGAGCATACCTGTAATACCCAAGTCTGTGATTCTGGCTCACCATTATTAAGGCCAAGGTAGGGTGTGGTGCAGTGCACCAGGCTGGGAGACATGGGGGCCACCAGAAGTTATAGCCCTGGGAAATGGTGGACAGGGAATACGGATGCCGCTCCATGGAGACAAAGAGAGGCCAGGGCTGTGATAAGCTGAGGTGACTTGGAAGTGGCAGGGGGCTTGCATAGTGGGTGGAGGTGACTCAGGCTCTGGTGCTGGGTGCACCCCCACCTATAGGCAATTGAACTTGCTGAGTTAGGTCCTGGGCAACTGCCAGGAGGTACCAGCCTCATGGAGGGAGGGGAGCTATAGTAGAATTGCCTAGCCTCATGGAAGGAGGGGAACCGTGGGAAATGGATGTAGCTCCCCTGGATAGGAGCTGCAAGTGGAAAGTTGCTACGTGGTGGTCAGGTCTGACCTTGGGGAGCTGTACGTGATAGCCATCCAGTTCCTGGGATGACAGCTAGACCATGGGATGGGGTTGGGGGGCACTGAGGTTGCTCAACCTGCGGGAAATTCCTGGTGTATGGACCCAGATCCCTAAGGCTTGAAATAAAGCAGACGTGGGGCAGGGTCATCTCTTGGACAGGGAGGGCCCCTCATGGGGCTCACCAGGGCACTTCCACTTGACCTCTCAGACACCAGAGTCATGGAGCTCCCATATGCGTTATTTATCTGGGCACCATCTTAAAGCTTTTTTTTTCACTATTTCTTCTTTTGTTAATGGGTGTGTTGAGATTTTCAATATTTGCATTAACTTTAGTGACTGCTGTATTTCTGGATATCTGTCCAATTTTACCTAGATTGTTGAATATGTTTGAATACAGTTTCTCATAATAAAGTGTTATTCTTTTTATTTTATTTGGAGCTGTTGTAATGTCACTGTTTTCACCTGCAATTCTGGGTATTTGTACCTTTTCTTTCCCCTTTGTTAAGTTGTGGGTGCTCTGTCTATTTTGTTAATCTTTTCCAAGGACCAGCTTCTTGTCTTGTTTATTTTTTCATTGTTTGTTTGTTTTCTATATCATCCATGTCTGCTTTAATCCCTATGATTTCTTTACTTGACAGTTTATGTTGGTGTCCTTATTTCAGATCTTGGAAGTGTTGTGTTATGCTGTTACATTTCTCCTACTTTTCATGTGTGTGTTGATATCTGTTAATTGGCCTCTGATTACTACATTTGCTGTGTCCCAAAGGTTTTGATATATTATGTTATCATTCTCATTTGTCCCAGACATTTAAATTTTTCCTCTTTTATTTGCTTTATTATCGAGTCATTTTTTAATATTATGTTGTTCAGCAGGAAACCAGTACAGAGGTCTGAAAGACTGGCCCCAATCCCAACTATGTGTTCAATGGCCCTCCCTTCAATTCACTTCAGAAGATAGCACTGAAGCTATAGCTCATGGAGAGGGACATGCCTTATCAGAGCACATGGGACCAAATGAATGGGGAGAAAGAGAGAGTGAGGCATCCCTGGCCCACCAAGTGTTGAGGACAGTATACCTGCTCAGAGCAGCCAACACATAGAGAGGACCATATGCCCAGCCATACTGCAAGATACAACATCCCTCACTGAACCATAGCCCTACAGGGGAAAACACTGGAGGCACAGTGTTGGAAATTGGGAATTGTAATCAATCTGAACCCAATGCACTAAGGCAAAACACTAATGCCTTGCAACAGAACAGCAAAGGGCACAGAGCAACAATGTCCCCAGGGAGTACCAAAAATAGATTTTGGGGCCAGGGCATGGCACTCCATCAGTTGCAACCAGAAAACACTCCTAAAGGTCAACAAACAGACCTTGAATATTTACAGGCTTTTCTTTTTTAACAATGGTTGTGTTGTTGTTCTCATTGTTTTGTTTTGTTTTGCCACTTTGTCTTATTCTGTCTTGTGTGTGTGTGTACATGTTATTATATCTGCAGGTCTATCTAGATAAAATTGGCTGGATTAACAATCTGGAGGAGAAAACAACATGACCAATGGTTCCAGGGGGACATGGAAGAGGGGGAGGTGAGAAAAAGGGAGTGGTGTTAACCAACTCAGGGTCAAGGAAACAAGTTATCCAAAATCAGTGGCAAAGAGGGTATAAGAGACCTGGAAGGGATTGATCAAGGGTAATGAAACCAAGGGGAATTCCTCACACCCAAATGAAGGCTGAGCATGATAGTGGGAAAAGAGGAAAGTAAAAGGAGATGGAGGAAAGAACTAGGAGGCAAAGAGCGTTTATAGAAGTCTAAATACAGGCATGTACATATGTAAATATATTTATATACGATGATACAGCTATGTACATATATTTATAGGTTTAGTATTAAGGTAGCAGATGGACTTTGTAAAGTGACCACATGTCCCACTTTTAACATTTGTTCCACATCCTGCGGCATTTTGAAATTAAAATAAATATATTACAATACTATTTTGTGTTCTATGAAAATTTTTCTTGCTCCATAAAAACCAAATATTTAATCAAGAACCCCCCTGCCTTTCCGGTCAATGGTGTCCCACTTAAAATCTGGTCACTTTAATTTTGGGCCTCCACTCAAGTACTCCTTCAATGCAAGCACACTTTGTTATATTAAACTGGCATTACAAGATGCTCACCCTCCCAAAATTATCACTGAAGACAAATGGGTACATAAGCAAATGTGGAGGAGGCTATCAAAAGAGATAGCATCTGGGGTCTTAAAGACTTGAAGGTAAATAATCAGCATCTAGCTCAGAAGCAATAAAGCCCACATGGAAGAAGCACACCATTCTGTGTGATCACAAAGTGTCAAAGTGATCAGGTACCATGTATCAAAGAACAAAAAATCATATTCTGAATGAGGAGGAGTGCAGATGGACCCAAAGCCCATAGCTAGGCAACTGGGCATCCCCTTACAGAAGAATTGGGGGGAAGAGACGAGTCAGTCAGGGTGCAGTGCAGCAATGATGAAACATACAACTTTCTACAAGTTTTTAAATGCTTTCTCCCTTGCCCCCACTATAACGATCCCATTTCTACCTTACAAATCCAGCTAGACCGGAGGATGTGTACTAGTATAGATAGGAACTGGAAACAGGAAATCCAGGACAGATGATTCCTTGAGGAGTAGTGCTGAGAGTGGCAATACCTGGAGGGTGGACCAAAGTGGGGTAGAAAGGAGGAAATGATGACAAGGATCTACATAACCTCCTCCCCCGGGGGATGGAGAAAACATAAAGGTGGGTGAACAGAGATTTCAGACAGTGTAAGACATGATAAAAAATAATAATTTATAAATTATTAAGGGTTCGTGATGGAGGGGGAAATGGAGAGGGAGGGGGAAAATCATTAGCTGATTCCAAGGGCCCAAGCAGAAAGCAAATGTTTTGAGAATGTGGAGGGCAACAAATGTACAAATGTGCTTGACAAAATGTATGTATAGATGGATTGTGATAAGAGTGTATAGGCTACCAATAAAATAATTTTTTAAAAGAATATTATGTTTTTCAATCTCCATGCTTTTGTCTTTTTGCTTTTGCTCATTTTGTTGTTGAATTATAATTTTATCTCATTGTGGAATTTGAAGATTGATTGTAGGATTTCATTTTTTTTTATTTATTGAGCTATGATTTGTGGCCTACCGTGTGGACTCTTCTTAAGAATGTTCCATGTGAAGGACATACACTGTGTTTTTGTTGTATTGAGGAGGATCTTCTCCTTTTCTTATTCATCACCAATTCTTTACCTTCTGTTGATCTACCTTCTCTATACCAAGCGACCTGCACCAAGCAGTGTGCACAACTTGAGAACATCCAAAAGCAGGAAGTGTGGAAAAAGAAGTATGGGGATAGCCACATGTGAATTATGAAGGCCTCTTCCCATTTCCGAGCCTCAATTTTATTATTTATTAGATAGAAATGAAGACAGTTGAACCAGTCAGTTCCTGGAGTCTCCAGATTTAAAAGACAAATAATGGTTTGAGGTCCTCAAAAAGACCTTATTGCATATGATCTCACTCATGGCCATTAAGTCAATTCCAATTTATGGCAACTCTGTAGGACAGAGTGGAACTTCCTCAGTAGGTTTCTGAGACTAAATCTTTATGGAAATAGATAATCTCATTTTTGCCCTCTGGAGCAGCTGTTAGTAATGAACTTCTGACTTTGTGGTTTTTTGCCCAACGTGTAACCCAATATACCACCCTGGCTTCTATTCCACATTATGGAAACCTAGGGGACCCTTATTCATCCAAATATCCACTCTTCCTCTTCCCTAAATAATGGACCAGTCACTGACTGAAGACAAGGTCTCCCAGCTTCTCTGTGGCCATGTATCCCATATAACTAACTTCTGCCTACTGAAGAGTACTTTGTGCAACTCCTGAAAACTTACCTTCAAGGCTAACTGGGTAGTTTTACCCACTTTAGCATTATTTCATACCTCCCCTTTTTTAGTGGACAGAAATTTGAGCATGATGATTGAAATAACTATTTACCCTGAGATATCTTTCAGCATGGGAACTATACATGGCAAAACAAAAAGCTTCAAAGGGCCTAAGCTTCTGAAGGCCATACGGAGCAGTCATCTCCCTGGCACTGGGCAATCTACTTCTTGATTTTTATGTGTGCGAGAAATCAAATTCTATCTTATTTTACTGCTGCTTTGGGTTCCCCTACTTATAGCCCCAAATTTGTTACAGCAAAGGCTGTATAGTTAGTTTGCATTCAAAGCACATAGTGTATGTGTTAGGGTGAATTGTCTAGACAAATAAAATTAGTGACAAACACTTATGTATAAGAAAGAGTTTTATATCAAGAAGTAATTTTACATCAAGAAGCCATCCTAGCCTTCCTACTCAAGTGCACAAATCTGAAGAAAGCCAGGGCCCTCTTCAGACTCACGTAGGTACGGGTTAATGCTGCAGGAAGGTGAAGTGAGATACAGGATACAGGTGCAGTCTCATGGATCCAAAGTTGGTGGAAACATGGCAGGACACCGACAGCTCTAAGGGTCAGGTAGCACACATGTGACCATCTTTGGAGGCAGGCAGTGTTCCAGCACGGAGGAAAGCTAAAGATGGGGGTGGGAGAGAGAGAGAGACAGAGAGAGACAGAGAGAGAGATCCCAGATTCTCCCTTATAAGAAGGCAACATCCCTAAGGAAGCATCATCAAGCTGTGACCTGATTGACAGTTTGCACGCTACCCCTACACTTTCATACAAATTAACTTGATATAAGATCTAACTATCATGTGAAAATAAACAAGGCAAAACAAAACAAAAACCTCATGATGTATTTATCCTCTTGCTTTTAAGCAGGCTGATTTGCAACCTGGGTAGTACAAAGGGTTAAGTGCTCAACTATTAATCCAAAGGCTACTGGTTTGAACCTATTCCAACACACCTAGGAAAACTGGTCTAGCAATACATTTCTGAACAGTCACAGGCTTGGCAATCCTCGGAAGCAGTTCTCACCCAAAACATATGGGGTCATTCTGAGTTGAAATGGACTCAAAAGCAAGTAATAACATCAACAATGTCTTCATGGAGCTGGATGGAGTCCCTGGAAAAACCTGAGCCAACTCCATGCAAATGTGAGTGTCAGTGTGAGTACCGCTGTATGTGTGTCTTTGTGTGAGATGGGTTGATCGCCTGTGGCCCCATCTGTTTTCATTATACAGAGAAAGTTCAGATTTCTTGACTACTACTCTCCTGAGTCACTTAGTAATTCAACTTGGTCATACTATAAGATGGAAAGGTATGGGGGTGCAGGCATAAAAAAGTCCTTACCTCTTTCCTTTGAGCTAGACTTTAATGACCCTGAACATGGCTGGCCCTCACACAGAGCACTGTTTCCTCTTATACACCTCAGTATTGAGGCGTGTGTGTGGAGCTTCAATTATCAGGGATGGTGGTTAGCACCTCATGTATCAAAGTCATGTTTATAGTTCCATTGTCAACAGTAGTTATTATTTATTTTTAATGAAACTTTCTTATTTGCTGGACCTCACTATTATCAGTGAGAGCATCTTGAAGGCTTAATAGCTTTCATATGGTAGGAAATGAAAGTAGAAAGCAAAGAAAAGGGTCCTCTACTTGAGATGCTGGCCCCACATTAAAGAGAGGAAAGTGTAGCCACAAAACAGGAGTATTGGTCACCAGGGAGCACCTAGTGTCCTCAAATGAGTGTCAACCTCTTGGCCCCCCAGAACACCAGGAAATTTGGGAGATGTGAACTCAAATCTTCTGTCAGGAATCCTGGAGAAAATTATGAGGCACTAGGGACTGGACACAGTTCCAGATTTTTCATCATCCAAACAGGAAGCAACTGCAGCTGGTAGAAATCAGTGTAGTATTAGGGAAAGAAAACATGGTCTAGAACTAGACAGCTGAAGTAGTCTCAGCTTCATGTCTTCTTGGTTCATGGTTATGGGACCTTGGGAAAATCATTGAGTCTGACTTTTCTAACCTGTGAAATAAGGATAATAAAACACATCATTCAGGTTGACGCCAAGAATTAGATATTTTTTCTTAGCAGTTAGCTGAGAAGAGGTTTCTGCAAAAAACAATACAGTGAACACTATAGGGTAATGGTGGCAGACTATTTGACCGGGGCTCCTCAGGCTCAGCCAGTGGTGGAGAAGTCAACAATGCTTTCAAAGATGTGCTGCAGAGAGCCCGACAGTTTGCAGCAAACATTGAAAGTGAAGCTGGTCCATCACCGAATTCAAATGTCTAGGGTTATGGGGAACAAAAATAACCTTTGGAAAATGGGGATGAACCAGATGCTAATAAAGTTTCTCTCCAAAATGACTCTTCTGTAGCACAGTTACCACCAATGCACCAACAGCTAGCAGGTCTATAGTGACTGAAGAATAAAAGTTCCAGATGGAATAATTTGTTTCATAATTGGCCAAGGAGGTGAACAGATCTCTTGCATACAACAGGAATCTAGATACCCAATACAGATAGCTTCTGAAAGTGGTGGCCTTTCAGAAAGATTTTTTTATCTTAACTGGGTCACCTGATTCTGTCCAATCAGCAAAATGGTTATGGGACCAGATTGTTGAAAAGGAAGACCAGCCCTTAGTTTCCACCATGGTAATCAAGAACATGATTCCAGCTAGCAAGGCAGGATTAGTTATTGGGAAGGGAGAAGAAACAGTTTAAACAACTTCAGGAACAGGTTGAGTTAACATGGTTATGATTCAAAATAGGCCTCAGAACACTGGTGCTAAGAAAACAATTAGAATTATAGGATACCTGGAAGGAGGGGAAAAAGAATCACTGGAGACCTATATAAGGTTCAACAAGCCAAGGAAATGATGTTAGACTTAATTCATAATCAAGGTGATTTTACACAAGTTGGAAATGAGTATGGGTCAAGAACAGGAGGAAATGAAGGGATAAATGTTCCCATTTCAAGATTTGTTGGCCTTGTAATAGGAAGAATCGATAGATGATTTTAAAAAATACAAAAATATGCTGATAGGGAGGGAGAGAAAGAAAAGGTGTTAATGCCAAGGACTTAAACAGAAAGTAAATGTTTAGAAAAAGGTGATGGCAAAACATGTACAAATATGCTTGATACAATTGATGTATGAAATGTTTTAAGAGCTGTAACAGCCCACAGTAAAGTGAATTTTAAATATTATGCTGGTGTTCTACTTCAGTTTACACCAGATGATGGGACAACACCTGCCAGAATAGCACAAATAACAGGAGCTCCAGACCGATGCCAGTATGTGGCAGAAAGTATTACAGACTTCCTTTGAAGAGTTCAGGCTGGTAATCCTGATGGACCTGGACCGGGTGGTCAAGGTCAAGGCAACTGGAACATGAGACCACCTGGTGGACTACAAGAAAGCATACGTCAACAGTCTTGTGCAAGAATAAAAATCCTCCACCAAATGCAGACCCTAATATAAAATTATTTACAATTCATGGCACCCTGCAGCAAAGAGTTTGTGCTTAGCAACTCATAGAAGAAATGATTATTTGTGGTTCAGTAAGTCCATTAGGACCACCTGTATCCCATGGGCCACATGGTGTCCCAGGTTCCTATGTGTCTCCTGGGCCTCCAGGTCCAGGGGCAACAATGGGCCTGGCCTTGCTCCTCATGGCCCTTCAGCCCCAGGGGTAGGGAAATCCCTATCCACACTGACAACAGCAGGCCCCTCCTGATCCAGCTAAGGCAGGACCAGATCCAAATTCAGCAGATTGGGTGGCATTTTAAACTCAGCAGCAAGCATAATCACCACCTGTAGCTCCTACAGGTCCACCAACCACAACTCAAACTAACTGGCAAGGAGATCAGAAAAGTCCAGGTTGATTATAGCAAGACTTGGGAAGAATACTACTAAAATATGAGTCAAGCAGTTCCTGTCCTACTGGAGCCCCACCAGGTGGTCAGCCAGATTATAGTGCAGCTTGGGCTGAGTACTGTAGACAGCAAGTAACCTACTATGCCCAGACAAATGCACAGGGAATACCTCAGCATCCTCCAACACCTCAAGGCCAGTTAGAAGAAGTGAACAATACAGTCATTGTATAGGGAGGGGGTTGTTAAATATATGGAAGTAGATGTCTTAATGAAGACCTTAATTTTGGTTTTGGTTTTAAAATAGTGTTTATGTTTCTTGCAGTTGCACAAAATATATATTACTACTGATAGGAGATCAATATTTCTGTGTAGGAATGAAAATTGGTTTGTTTTTAGTATTTGGTGTAGAGGTGTACGTTCCAGCAAATGTCTTTACAACTGTTATGTGATATAGATCTATACTTTTTCCATCTATAATTTTACTTTAAAATGCCTGTTTTGTGCTTTGTAATAAAAATGATAAGAAACCCCCAAGGGCATTTTTAAAAAAGAATTATACGAGATAATGCACGTGCTATTTGAAACACAAAATATTCATGTCCCTCTCTGCTGAAGTACAGAGAAGCATTGGGACATTTTTAGAAGGGATGGCTTTCACCTGAGCGAAATCTTCTATGCTTGGTATATTATGATCTTCAATTGTCAGTAATCAACAGAAAGTATGTTATTATAAACAAGCACTGGTGAGAGTCTATTGTGTTAGAGGTGCTGGAATCAAGGACACTACCCACCTGGATTGTTCCATGGTTCTGCTGACTCCACTGTGGAAGAAGACAGGAAGTGTGGACAAGATAGTCAATCGGTTCATTTGAATGGGTGTAGCAAAGAGAAGGACTGACCACTGGTATTATATCAACTTGGTGGAAGTCTCTAGTAGAGTCACCCAGGGCTGTGTCTATGGTTTATTCCTGTCCTGAAATAATACTTTCAATGCATTTAATAAAGACTTAGAAACCATGATTATCAAACATTCAGGTGATAAAAGGAGCTCTTTCTGTCACCGACTATTTGATAAGCACAAAGTATCAACCTGGCCAATAAGAGCATGTGCAATTAATAAGGTCACAATTTGATTGGAGGACAAAGAAATAAATGGCTTGGGCATCCCTGCCTCTCTCTCTCTCTCTTGCTTTCCAGTCATCAGATCAGTGTGTAGCTGCCATAACTAGTTCTCTGCCTCAACTTGTGAGCTACACTATCTGTAGGACACCCAACCTGTGGACCATGTCACTAGAGCTTGAGGTTCCTTTGAGACCTGTGTCACCACACTGCTGATATATACATCACCTGAACTGGGGACTGTTGGATCCTGTCATCTGGCTGAATGGTGGTAACCCACCCTGCTGTTTGCAGCCTATGGACAGACTGCCTGCATTGCTATTTGGAACACTCAGCTGTCTGCTTTCTTGACCTTGAGCCCAGCAGCCATCGTGAGTTGAAGAACTTTTAGTATAATTAACTATTTCATGGAAGTGAGTTGAATTGAGCCTTCTGTACTGCTGCGTGAACTAATTAGCTATTATATTCCATATATAATATAATATATAATATAATATGTATATATATATATATATATCCTAATTTTGTTTCTCTAGAGAGCCCTATGTAACACAATTGGTACTAGGAGTGGGGTACTGGAAAAACAAATCAAAGATGGAGAGTGAATGTTTGTTTGACCTTTCCCTCATGGTGGTGTTTTTTCTTTGGCTAGCCAGAAGTCAGATATGTACATGTAACTTACTGAGTTGTTTCCTAGAAAGAGCATTGGAAGTTAAAGTTTGGATTATTTTGTTTGGTTGTATTCTTTGGATATTCCTGTTTGAAATGATGAAAATAAATGTGATTAATATGTATTTTGAGCACAGGAGTAAGAATCTCCACTTGAATTTCTCAGCAATCAAGCTGCTTGGAGGAAATGGCTGACAGAAAGTCCAAATGGCTGACAGAAAGCATGGATCTGTTCTGATGATCACAGAGTCCTAATTCCATATTTTTGTATCAATAGAATAGTTTAGATAAGAATTTAGATAAGTCAAGTAAGGATTGAACCTAACTTTTTAAAGAATTGAATTAAGTATCTGATTCTACTTTGTTATACTGATTTCCTCTACTTATTCTTTATATAATGATTGATAAAAAATGTTTATTGGGAAGTATGAGAATAGAGAGCTTGTAAGCCCACTTGACATGGGCCATTAAAATTTGATATTTAGATGAGTTTAGGACATGCCTGGAAAGAAGACTCCCACCAGTGCATTAGAATACTCAGGACATTTGCATTCCAAGAGGCTTTCAAGGGGGCAAGGTTGACAGATGGAAGATAAGAAGAACTCTTTGGATTTGATGTTTGAGCAGTGGTTTTTGTTAGAGGTTGGAGAAAACCATGAAGAAAATTCTTCTCTAGGACTGAATATTAAAGGAAGCCTGTGGGCAGGCTGACATGCTTGCTATGTGACCACCTGAGTCCATTTGTTGAGTGGAAGTGGGAGAAATGCAGGTATAGACAGGTTGACTATGGCCACTGACACCTGTGGACCCAGTTCACAGGAACTGGAGAAGACAAGAGTGGGTTGATTGATCTGAAGTTCATGACCTAGCACAAAGGGGCTAGGATTGCTGATCATTCATAATTAGCCCATAGTATAGAGGCAAGGCAACCACTGGACACCCAGGTGAAGCTAAATGAGGCAGCCTACATTGAGTTGACGAGAATCTGACCAGATGAAAAGAAGATATTTGAGTCTGTGAACTGGTGTATATCGCTGCCAATTTTATGCATGGCCTGTCCTTATTTGACTTTGCTATGAATGCAGACTTCATAAGGTTCCAACTGAAATGAAGCTTCTTCATGTGAAAGGATATGATTTTCCCCTGAGAGCACTGAGTTGATGTAAGTGGGCTGAATAAATTGGATATCCCAAATTGGAGAATAAAGGCATGAAGTGGTTGGCTTACACACTTTCTTTTTTTTTGGGGGGGGGGGGCAATCACTGCCCTCAGGTGGTGGGAGTAGGAGGTCCAGCCTTTGCTCCATGGAGCTGGAATTGAACCTCCATCCCAGTGGGCCTCAGTCCCGCGCACAACCACTACGCCACCAGGGCTCAACCGGCTTACACACTTTCATAGGTGGGGGAATATATTCCTAGGAGTATAGCATTAAGGTGTAGGTGTTACTTAACTGCAATTGTTGGGCATAGGACACTTTAGTTTTGTTCACTTATAAAATGCTATGTTTAGGTGAGGGTGGCACATTTTTTAATTGTATGCATTTTAATTTTATCCTGTTAAGTACAGATATGATTTTATTATTTTTGTTTGAACATTGTACAGGACTGAAGAGATATGCTAAAGTGTCAAATGGACAAGGGGTGGTCTATGATAATTACATAATCCGGTGTTGATTTGAGGATTAAGAGTGGAGGGGTGAAATCTAGGTTGTCAATCAGAATGTAGACAATGAGGCCTCTGTGTGGGCATAACCTACCCATAAAGATTCTGGGAATTCCTAAAATTTCCTCCTTGGAGACAGGAGGGAGTCTTTCTCTCTACTCACTCCTGGAGAGATGCTCTACTGACAAGACACATGGCACTATGCTGATAGACCCCATGTCCTGGGAGCCCAAGAAGTCACATAGAGACTCCTGCCAGCATTGAGATGCTTACAACACCACTGGACCTACAAGACTTTCCACCCACTGGCCTGTGATATTCCTGCATTTGGAAGGAAGATTACATATGTTTCCTGAGTTCAAAGAGGAATTTATCTATTGTTATTGGATATCTGGGCTAATATTGGACTTATGGGCTTGGACTGGACTGGGTTGGATGCTTTCTTAATTTACCATTGTCCTTTATTTAAAACTCTGTGTTATACACATATGAGTTTCTATGGACTCTTTTTCTCTAGTCTACCTGGACTAACACACTGCCCTAAATCCATTACATGTGTTTATGGATTTAATACTTATACTAATTTTATTGGGCACGTGGTATCACCACCTATCTGTCAGCAGAGGCTCATGCATGGCTATGATTATGCACAACTTTCAGGGGAGCTTCCAGACTAAGACAGACTATGAGAAAGGTCTGGTGATATATATTAACAGCCAGTCAATAAAAATGGTATGGTCCTATCAGTAAGCAACCATGGATATGATGCAGGATGGGAAGGATTGTTTTCTGTTGCGCATGGGTTGCCATAAGTCAAGGTTAACTAGTTAGCACTCAACAAAATCGTCAATGATTATTGCAACTTTACAGTTGAGGGAAATGGCGGCACAAAAGAGCTTGTGCTCAGTCCCCCAGCTCTAGATAAGAGTGACTGTCTAACATCTCAGCCTGTTCAGCATACTGCTCAGCTTCCTCAAGAACACAGAATACGGACTTAGGACCAACAGCAGCTGGAGACATGATGTCCTCTCATTGTACATACTGTGACAGAGGACTGGATACATACTGCAGGGAGTAAGTCCAGCCTGAACCCCACCCCTTACAGCAAGGCAAACCAAGAAAGGAACATAACTGCTTGGCAATAGGAGCAAAACCAAGCCACAAAGCCCCTGAGAAGCCCCCATAATTGACTTTAGGCTAAAAGGGGCAGTTTGTGGATCTATTTTGTGGGAACCCCCCATGACAAGTGGGAAGATAGTCATAAAGGTCAGCAAACAGACCTGTAATTATCTATGCTTTTTTGGGGACTTTTTTTGCTAGTTATTATTATTTTTACACATTTTTCTCTTTTTTTCCTCCTTTTCCCCCAATCTTTTGTTTTCTTTGTATATTGTCTACATTACTGTTGGTCTGCCTAACAAAATAAGATATGCATGAGAAGCAAGACAGAGAATACAGCAACAGAACCAATGGTTCTGGAGGGACCTCAGGATAGGAGAGAGGAAGGGAGTAGTGAGCAAACAATGTCATCAGCATGGGAACAACTAGGGAATTAAGAACAGCAACAAGAAGGATGTAGAGATCTTGGGGGTGTTGGAGCTACGGCAATCCAGCTGAGAGGAATCACCAAGAGGCAGGAAAAGGGTGCGCATGATGGCAGAGCAGAAGGAAGATAAAAGGAAACTGAGGAAAGATCTTGAAAGCAAAGTTATGAATAGAGGTCTAGTAGTAGGTGTGTATATATGCAAATACATTATTCACAAAAATAGAGATATTGGTCTGTGTACATATGGCAATGCATTGAGGAAGTGGATGGACTTTGGGCCTCTGCTCGAGCCCTCCCTCAATACAAGGACACTTTGTTCTAACAACTTGGCACTCTGTGATGCTGATCCTGCTGACATGATTGCTGAAGACAAAATGGGAGTGGAAGTGACAAAGCTGATGGTTTTCAAAAGATACAGCATCTGGGGTTTTAAAGACTTGATGTTAAACAAGAAGCCATCTAACAGAGAAACAACAAACTCATATAGGTGAAGCACACCTGTCTATGTGACCGTGAGGTATCAACAGGATCAAGCAGCAGGCATCATAGGATTTACTCTCTTTTTGCCTGTCACTGTTTTACCAAGGAGTCCCTAAGTGGTACAAAACCCAGAATGTTTAGTTATGAGCTGGACAGATTGACAGTCCAAACCCACTCCATTAGTCTGGGTAGACTAGAGAAACAAATTCATAAGCACTCATGTATATAAGAAAGAGTTTTATAGAAAAGGTGATTGTACATTAAGGAAAATTCCCAGCCCAGTCCAGATCAAGTCCATAATTCTGATATTAGCCCATGCATCTGACAGCAATCTACGAAGTCCTCAGATTCACGGAACACTAGCAATGATGCCAAATGCAAGATGATCACAGCCACTGAGTAGAAAGTCTTTGGGTCCAGTGGTATTGTAAGCATCTCAGCGCTGGCAGGAGTCTCTAAGTAGCTTCTCAAGGTCCAATTTTCTTGCTGCATCATGATAAGCCTTTGTGGCTTCTCAGATGTCCTGCAGGGAGCCTGCCTTGTCAGTCGAGTCTCACAGACAGTGAGAATTTTCAGTAGAAAGTCTCCAAGGAAGTAAATTGAGAGAGATGGTGTCTCTGCCTCCAAGAAGAAATGACCACACTTTCCAGAATTCCCAGGAGAAGGCCATGTCCACACAGAGGTCTCATTGGCTATCTCCAGATTGACAGGCTAGACTTTAATCCTCAAATTGACACCAGAAGACTAGCCTGGTAATCTACTTCTGCAAGGTGGCAGCTCTCTGAGGCAACTCTGAAACAGTCACTCTTTGTTGGAATCAGCTCAATGTAAACAAGCAACAATAATGACTTTGCTAAGCATTGTGTCTTATGTTTACCCATGAGCCAACAATCATGTAAAAATGAAAAAGCTAAAAACAAATAGAAAAGTCTTTTGCTCATAAATATAATAAAGAAATTTCAAGAATTAAACTCAATGTGAAATAAGCTTTATTTGTAGAAGCAAGCTGTTTCAAAATATTCTATCTGGAAGTTTAGGTAAATATGCTATTTATGACATTCCTTTTATTTTGATTTTCATTTTCTTAGCATTATTTTATAAATTATAGAAAATGTAATTTCTTTTGGATGGTATCTAAAACAAAGCACATTGTCATCCAGTCAGTTCTACTCATAGCTGTCTATGGATACAGCTGAATTTCCCCTTTGGATTTCTGAGACTAAATCTTAACAGCAGCAAGAATCCTCATCTTTCTTCCCTTTGGCCCAAAGATGTTCTCGATGTCTTCTTTTTTTTTTCCTAGTAAAGGCTTTCAGTTTGCTCTTTGCCCTAGTGTGCTCCATAAATTTAAAATTTTCTCTGTAAGACACAGTTTGGAAATGGTTAGGGGAGCTGTCAAAGAGATACAACACTATTTGGCCTTGGGAGCCTCCCAAAATGGGGGAAGAAGAGCTCAATCGCTGAAGTCTCCAGCAGGAGGAATTCAGGACCCTACGCTGCCTGGAGATGTTGGGCTGTAGTCACTGAGGAGAGGAGGCCTGGAGGTGAAGGGTGGATGTAGAATTTGGGTTAAGTTGAGAAAGGAGAAGTGCTAAGTTAAGCTGGGATAAGAGTGATATGTACCATTGCCCACCCCCAAAACCTCTGACTCTCCAGTCAATTTTGACTCATACAGATCACTACATAGATTTCTGAGACTGCAAATCTTTATGGGAGCAAATATCTTTATCTCTCTTACTTGAAGTTGTTGAAGTAAGGCTTTGAACCTTGAATGTAGCAGTCAAAATATTCCAACAGGATGGCCAGGGATCATGGTTCGAGCTATTAGGAGGAGAGATTTGCAGCTTTGGGAGTTGTAGGAGGCAAGAGTAGGCAGGGAGTGTTCTGAAGGACCCTTAAATGGGTCCACCTTTCTCAGGTAGGGAGAAATGTTTTGACCAGTCCAATGTCAAAAACACCTGTGGCTGAGAATTCCTTCTTGCCCCTGAGCAACTCTGTCATACACCTGTCTCTTATCTTCAGCACCCAGGGAGAGCAGGAACTGCAGGCTCCAGGGTTTAGACTGCACTCAATTGGTCCCATCCAGAGCACAGTACTTCCTTCTGCCTCCCTTTCCTAGCTGATCCATGTACCCCTAAAAGGGGGCTGAGCAGCCCAATTGAAAGCAGAGTGCCGCCATAGGGGGCTTGCAGCAGGATATACGGGTGCACCACTGGTTTCTTTATCAACGCCTCCAGACCTATAGGCCCTGAGTGGACCTCAGCAGGCCCCTGGCAGGCCCACGCCAGTGACCAGCAAAGCTCTGGATATGTCATCGCCAAGGCAGTGCCTCTTTTTGGCTTAGTAGGTTTTGCCGTGGCTAAAGAAAGCATGCTTGTCAGAAGAGTCCCCCACCTTCCCCCAAAGCAGGGCTCTGAGTGGAAACATTATCACAATGTCATTACCGTCACAAGCAAAGCCTGAGAAACCCCACTCCTTGGCCAGCCATAATCAGATCCAGTGGTGAGCGGAAGTTGAGGTCCCTCGGTAGTGAGGAGAGCTCCTCTGAGAAGCCACATACATTTTAATGAAACTGAGAAGTAGCCCACATGGGAGTTACAAGGGTCCCCCCCCCAGGATAGCAGTTGGGCTGGGTCTTGATACTGCACCCCAGAGCTGAGCACATCAGTTTCGTTCGGAATGTCAAACTTTTTTTCTTCCTTTTTTTTTTTTTTTTTGGTTAATAAAATGGGTGATAAAGGGTCCTGCCAAGAACCATTGTCTTCCAGAGTATAAAGTGCTTGAAATTAATTTATCCGCTTAAGACGGTGTATAAATTTCTCATTATGAGTGTCAGTGATGAACAAGAAACCATTCCAAGAAATGTCTTGGGGTCCTTGCCAAGCCCCTGGCCCTGGGTCCCTGGTGGAGTTGGTGCCTGCTACAAAGGGTTTCACACAGTCAGGAGCGTTAACTATGCATGCTTTCGCGTTGCCGGGGCTCAGCCAAATGCCCTGGGAGAGCGACACGTCCACACCCCGTGTTATTATTCCACACAGATGCCGGCTCGTTGCGGGTTCCAGCTTTGTGAGGTGCTGGGAGTTTTGTTGTTGTCAGGCATGTGCCTTTTTCTTTTTCCCTTCACCCGTTCTTTGAGTGACCCCCTTCCTGTCCACCTCCTCAAAGAGCTAGGGCAAAAAAAGTGGACTGGGGGGCTGCTCGGGGAGATTCTTGGAAGGGCTAGAAATAGGGTGGGGGAGGGAAATCAATGAATTGAGTGTCTTTGAGGTAGGGGTGTGTGTGTGTGTGTGTGTGTGTGTGTGATGTGAGTTGGGGGGAGGGATTGTTCAAAGTAAAGGAAAGAGGAGGGGGAGGATGAGCTCTGGAGAAAAATGCCCCCCCCCCCCCCCCCCCACCCGCCATGGCCCAAACAACCAGACTGCCAGATATACCAGAGGCAAGCCATGGGCAATGAGAGCAGAAACTCGGCTATGCTGCATTGACCCCTGTCATCTGAACTAACCTCTTGGGCTATGCCTGGCAGACTCAAGGGGCCTTGGGTGGCCTGTCGTGTGTCACACTCCAATGTAAGGTGCAAATGAAACCAGAGACACCAAAACAAGAGATGGCTGAGCTAGAACACAGCTGATTGAGGGCAATTCCCTTCTGCCTGCTCTGGTCTGTAGATTTTCCCCTGTGCTTCCAGATTCGACCATCTCTCATTGAGTGAGAATACAAGTCCCAGAGGAGATCAGGGAGCACAACCTATGGAGTTCAGTTAGAGTCCGTAGTCAGGAGACTCCACTTGAGTCTTGCTTTTGTGTTCATCTCCCTCAATGTCCAGAACTGGTCGCCACCTCTCTAAACCTCTCTGTCCTTGTCTTTAGTGAAGGAATTGTGCAGTGATCACTAAGCAACCTAAGCTCTGAGGTGGAGGATGGAGATGGTGCCAGTTGTAAACACCATTGACAGCTCCTACAAGCTTGGTTGTCTAAGATGGCCAGGACCAAGCACTTTGGGTGATGTGGCCTGCATACCATGACAATCCATGGCTCTTCTTGCTTAGATATCCTGGCCAGAGGACCATGCAAGCACAGACCCTAGTGCTTCCTCCCAGGACTGCCAGACTCACCCTCTCCTCTGTGTGCCCACCCATGAGGGCAGGGCTTATCCAAAGAAGCTGATTGGGATGCCTGGCAAGCCATCAGCCCTGGGCGGTAGGCCAACCCAAAGCCCCCACGGAGGTGGCCTCATTAAAGGTCTCATGGTCCAGTGGGCAGGGCATCAGATTGGACATCTGGAGGCTTGGGGCCTGGTCCAGCTCTACTGCTGCTTTCCTGAGTGACCCTAAGCAGATTACTTGGCCTCTCTGCCCCATCTGCCCCCTGCCTCCTCTCTGTCTAGCAAGGCTTTGGGGGGTGGGGGCAGCTTACAGAAGCCTGATTCTGCACACCTCACTCTCCGTGAGCTCAGTCATTGGGGTGTGTGTGTGGGGGGGGGGGGAGTTGACAAGGATCACAGGACTCTTCCCCCTGAAACCCTGTGGGAACCTCATCAACCCTCTTCCTTTGCTGCCACAGGCCCATCTGGGGAGACAAAGTAGTATGAGAACCCAAGGAAGATTCCTGAGGAGCCTCAGAGCTGGAAGGACCAGTTTCTGCTTCTGCAGACATGGTAATAGAAGTCAGTCTTTGGGTGTGACTGAACAGGATGATGGTATTGTTAACCTGGGAGACCAGCAGCCACATCCCAAGCTATATGCTCCTGGAGCTGACTCCTCAAGCTTCCAGTTCCTAGCATGACCCCCACAGGGATACTTCTGGCATGAGCATCTAGCCTCCTCAGGTCCTTCATCTCATTTCTGAGCTTCCTGTTCTCTGCGATCTTTGCCAATGCCTGACCCTGATCAGGCACAATGCAGGTGAGATGTCAACTAAGCATGAGTACCATCACCATGCTCAGCCAGCATTTCCAAATGTGCACATGCATTCCTGCCACATAGAAGACCTCTCTCTTTGTCCTGGGAGAATTCCACTCAGCACTCTTCATGCCTGCGGTAAAGATTCCTCCCATGTAATACCTGCTCCCAGAGTTTGTTGAGGGCATGTAGGATTGTCGCCGTCAGAACACTGGCCATCCAATTTCAGAGGCTAGAGCTACCTCTTGGCCATCTTAGGACAGGGCAAGGATTTGGCTAACAGTAGGTGCTCAGTAGATGCACACTGCATGAAGGCATTACAGGTCAGAGTCACTTGTTCTCCTCCACTCTTCCTCTCCTCTCTTTAAGACCCTTTGAACACAAACATTTAAAAGATTCTTCCAATGAGCTGTCGACTCACCAAGTTCCTCGGGTGCTTCCTCACAGCAGCTTGACAGGACCAGTCTAGACACATCCATCCCAAGCCCGACCCTGTTTTTAACCTGGGTCCTAGTCCTTCAGTTATAATACTTCTAGCTTATTTAGGAATTACTCTGTACAGTAGGTACATATCTATTTATTTAAAAAGATTGTATATTTATAACATAAGGTGTTATTTATTATATCTCTTGAATATAATTATACAATGTAATATTATATGTTATATATGTGTACATTTGTGTGAGTGTGTGTGTGTGTCTTCCCAGCAGTTTATAGCTGAAGACGTTTTGGAGCCATAATGTACAGCTGAGGAAATTTAGGCTCAGAGAGATTAAGTGGCTTGCACAGGTGCACTGCAGGGGGTTTATCTTTATAGAGGGCCTTTTTGTTTGATGCTTCTGCCAAAGAATCATCAAAAGTGCTAGGCTGCACCTTTCCCTGTATGTATCTATTTTATACATCTTGCAGTTACTGATTATTATACTGTGCAAATCCTCTGTAAAAGTTGTTGATGTTGGTAGGAGTCAGACTCAGAGTCAATTCCAACTCACGGTGACCCTATGTGTAGTGAAAAATGCTCCTGTCCTGCGTAATCTTCACAATTGTTATACGTGAGCTGTGTGTCAATCCTGTGTGCCAATCCAACTCCTTCAGGGTCTTCCTCTTTTTCACCAAGCATTATACCCTACTTTACCAAGCATGATATCTTTCTCCACAGACTGGCCCCTCCTAATAACATGTCCAATGTGTGTTTCCCTGAAGTTAGTTTTAAGGGTCATTCTGGCTGTACTTCATCCTAGACAAATTTGTTTGCATACTTAATGTGGTGGTGATGTGCTTATGTTAATTTCATGATTGAGATGCAGGGGTGGAGTCTAGCCTGTTAATCTGGAGATAGCCATTGAGTAGCCAATAAGGCCTCCGTGTGAGGATGGCTTTCTCCTGATATATCTGGAAAATCTTGTGATATTTCCCTCGTGAAGATGAGAAGCTATCTCTCCAGTTCTTGGGAGTTAGTCTGAGAGAACACAAACTGCAGACAAGACAAGATGGCAGCGTCTCCAGAGCTGAACGAACTGAAGGAGAAGTCACACGGCCTTGCCCTGATGGGACCAGACCTCTGAATTTGGAGAAGCCACCTGCAGACCCCTGCCAGCGCTGAGTTTCTTCTACTACCACTGGATGCTGTTGATGGACCCTGAGCCCTGGAAGTGAGAAGCCATGAGGAGACCCCCGCCAGTACCGGGACTCTGCACCCACTGGCCTGTGACCTCGTGAGTTGGAAGGAGACATTATAGACTGGTATAAGACATTTGAGCTAATATCAGACTTGTGACTTTGTACTGGACTGGGTTGGGATGCTTTCTTAATGTCCTATTCCTCTTATATATAAACCTTTTCCTTATATCCATATGTGTGTCTATGAATTTGTTTCTCTAGTCTACCTGGACTAACACATTTAATATTATACCAATACTATATTTCAAGCATATTGTCTTAGTATGGGTAGACTAGAGAAACAAATTCATAGACTCTCATATATGTATAGGAAAGAACGTTAATACAAGAGTAGTTGAATATTGAGAAAACACCCCAGCCCCGCCCATAAGTCCAATATTAGCCCATAAGTCTGATACCAATCTATAAAAGTCCTCTTCAGTCTCACAAAACGTGTGCAATGACACTCAGTGCAGGATATGACAGGTCAGTGGGTGGAAAGTCTTTGGCAGGGGTCTTCACATAACTTCTCCAGCTTCCAGGGCTGCATCAGGGTACATTAATGTGGCTTCTCCTCAGCGATGTCTCACAGGGGATCAGTCTTGTCAGTAGAGAGTGTCTCCAATCTCCAAAGAGGAAAATAAGCAGTTAACAGAATTCTCAGGAAAAGAGCATACCCATACAGAGGTGTCATTAGCTATCTCCAGATTGACCGGTTAGACTCCACCCATACACCCTTAATTCACAAATTGACACCATACATATCAATTTCTTATTCATTCTGACTTTCTTCCTCATTGCTTGGCTTTTGTATCTACATGAGGCTTTCATAGATACATCAGACTATCATGGCTTGGGTCAAATGCACCTTAGTTCGGAAAAGTGAATATCTTTTCTCTTTAACATATTAAAGAGGCTTTTTGTCGCAAGTTTTTTCTCATGTCACGTGTCATTAGATTTCTTGACTGCTATTTCCATGAGCATCGATTGTGGATCCAATTAAATTGAAATCCTTAACAGCTTCAATCTTTTCTTTTAGTATCATCATTTTGTTTACTGGTCCAGTTGTGAGCACATCTGTTTTCTGTATACTGAGTTGTTATCCATATTGAAGGCTTCAAATACTGTTGCCTTTCAACAAGCAAGGTTGTGAATCTGAAGATCACAATTATTCATGAGCTTCTCTCCAATCCTGATGATGCATTGTTCTCATGCATCAGCTTCTCAGACTATTTCTCAGCATATAGATTGATTAAGTATGGTGAAAAATGCAACCCTAAGACACATCTTACCTGATTTTAGCCCATTGCTATTTCCAAATAAATACCTCTTGGCCTATGTATAGGTTTCTCGTGAGCATAAATAAGTGTTCTGGAATTTCTATTCTTTGCAATGTTACCCATAATTTGTTATGATTCATATAGTCAAATGTCTTTGTATAATCAATAAAACACAAGTAAGCCTCTTTCTGGTTTGCTCTCCTTTTAGCCAAGATCCATTTGACATCAGTGATGATAGCTTTCCCTTGTTCTTCAATTTTGAGAAGAGTTCTGTTGATTTTCTGCTGCAGTAACTTTAAAATTATCTCTAGCTGATGTTTACTTGCAAACAGTATTAATGTTATTGTTTGATAACTTCCATATTCTGTTAAGTCACCTTCTTTGGAATGGGTATAAGTCTTTTGCACATTTCATTATAAGATTTTGTCTTCTCGATCCACCCTTTGAGATGTTCTATTCAGTTCTTTTATGTCATCATTTCTTTAATTCACGTAAGCTATACTTAAGACAAGAGCAAATCTTAGAGCATTTTCCCTAACATCTGTTCTGCTTTTATCTCTTTATTATCTTTTAAATTATCGTTGTTTTCTTCATGTATGCTTTCTTGAAGTCATCCTACAACTCATCTAGCTTTTAATCATTAGTGTTCAATAGGCCAAATCTGTTTTTTAAATAGTCTCTAAGTTCAGGTGGGATCTACTCGAGGTTTTATTTAGCTGTTGTGGACTTGCTTAATTTTATTCACTTTCAGGTTGTGCTTTTATATGAACAATTGGTGATATGTTCCATAGTTAGCTTCTTGCTTTGTTTTGGTTGATGGTATGGAGCTTTTCCATCTTCTTTACTCAAAGATTCAATAGACCTGATTCTCATTTAATGCATCTGGTGAGGTCCACATGGCTATTCACTGAGTGGTTGAAAAGCAATCCTTGTAGTAGATAAGACATTGGTCTTCCAAATTCTAGCACGTGTTTTTCAGCCTCATTTCTGTCACCCACACGACATTTCCCAACTTCCAATTCTTACTCATTGCTTTTAATTTTTGAATTTCAATCATCAGTAATTATAAATATATCTTAATTGCATGTTTAGTCAATTCCAGACTTCAAAAGTTGGTAGAATTCTTCAGTTTCTTCAATATAGGATCTAGTAGTTGGAGCTTATATTTGAATCATAGTTATGTTAAGTGATTTTCTTTATAAGTATATGGATATTAGCCTATCATAGACTGCATTATACTTCAATATCATTTTGAATTATTCTTTTATTTTTCATTTTCTTAATTTTAATCTTAGTACTTCAAGTAGAGAGAGATTTTTTAAAGCAGTAGATTGACTATCTGTATATCCACATAAAGTCAATAATTTTAATAATTTATCATATTGTCTTTATCATCATAAAGCATATCATTGTCTGACTCAAAATGGTTAATACCAGTCCATTTCAGATCACTAATATCCGGGATATCAACCTTTATACATCTCTGTGGCAGTCATGTACCTATATCAGTTTCATGATTGAGATGTAGGGGTGGAGTCTAGCCTGTCAATCTGGAGATAGCCATTGAGTAGCCAATGAGGCCTCTGTGTGAGCATGGTTTTCTCTTGAGAATTCTGGGGAATCTCACGGTATTTCCCTTGTAGAGATGGGAGACCATTTTTTCCAGTTGTTGGGAGTTGTTGGACTGAAAAGGCAAGATGGCAGTGTCCAAGGAACTGGACGAGGAGAGAAGAAACCACATGGTTTTACCCTGATGGAGCCACACCTCTGAAGCCAGAAAATCCACAGAGAGACCCCTGCCAATGCTGAGATGTTTCTATCACCAATGGATAGTGCTGATGGACCCTGAGCCCTGGAAATGAGGATCCATGAGGGGATCCCTGCCAGAGCCGGGCCTCTGCACCCACTGACCTGTGACTTCTTGTCTCGGAAGGAGACTTTGTGGACTGGTATCAGATATATGGGCTAATATCAGACTTATGACTTTGAACTGTACTGGGTTGGGATGCTTTCTCAATGTTCCATTCCTCTTGTATACAAACCTTTCCTTTATATCCATATGCATGTCTATGAATTTGTTTCTCTAGTCTACCTGAACTAGCACAATCCCATTTCTAATTTTCCTAAATTCATACTTCCTACATTCTACAATGTTTGCAGCTGTTTCTTCTTATTTAAAACCATGCTTTATCGTCAAATGATGTTTTCTTCTACCACTTATATGTCCACCATTTTAAGAGGTAGCATATCAGCAAGAATCATGGTGATGATGGAAGAATTAACCAAAACCCAGGATCCAGGAATTGAAAGAATATCCAATGAAATATTTCAGAAAACTGAAGAGCCACTGGAAGCACTCTCTCCTCTATTCCAGGAAGTTTGGGAGACTGCTACTTGGCAAATTGACTGGAAAAGATTTACATTTGTGCCCAGATGAAAGGAAGGTGACACAAAAGAATGTTCAAACTATAGAATGAAATCATATGCAAGTAAAATTTTGCTCAAGATCATCCAACAGTGGTTGCAAAAGCACATTGACAGAAAACTTCCAGAAGTTTAGTTCAAATCCAGAAGAGGACATGAAACAAAGGATATTATTCCTGATGTCAGATGGATCTTGAATAAATTTTCAAGTCAGAGAATACTATAAAGATGTTTACTTGTGTTTCATTGACTATGCAAAGGCATTCAACTGGGTGGACCATAATAAATTGTGGATAACCTTGAAAAGAATAGAAATTACAGAACCCTCCATTGTGCTCACCTGGAATCTATGCATGGATCAATAAGCAGTTATGCAACACAACAAGGGGATACTGCATGTTTTAAAATCAGGAAAGGTGTACATCAGGATTATATCTTCTCAATAATACATATTCAATCTATATGCTGATCAAGTCACCATAGAAGTTGTATTATATGAAAAACAATATGTCACCAAGATTAGAGGAAGGATTTACAGCAATCTGAGGTATGCTTGCTGAAAGTAAGGAGGAATTGAAACATTTGCTGATGAAGATCTAGGAGTATGGATTACAACTCACTGTAAGGAAGATTGAAATCTTCACAACTAGACCAATAGGAGAAAAAGTTGACATTGTCAAGGATTTTGTCTTACTTGGATCCACAATCAATATTCATGGAAGCAGCACTCAAGAAATAAAAGACATTGTATTAGGTAAATGTGCTGCGCAACAAGACCTCTTTAGTGTAGTGAAGAGCAGGGGTGTGTAAGGCACACCTGGCCCAAGCCCTGGTATTGCCTTTGCATGATATGCATGTGAAAGTTGGACCGCCAATAATGAATAGCATGAGAGAATCAATGCACTTTCATTGCAGTTCTGGAGAAGAATGTGCACCATGAACTGCTAAGAGGACAAACTGATCTATGTTGGAAGAAGTACAGCTAGAGTGTTCCTTGGAGGCACATAGTGAGACTTTATCTTATATGCTTTGGACATGTTGTCAGGAGAGACCAGACCTTGGAGAAGGACGTCACATTTGGTAAAGTGGAACATTGGCAAACAAGAGGAAGGCCTTGAGGAGATGGATTGGCACAGTGAGAGTGCAATGGGCTTAGGCACAGGAATGGTTGGAAAGACAGTGAACAACAAACAGTGCAGTGTTTTGTTCTGTTTCACATAGGGTCATTGTGGGTTGGAGATGAATTGGTGGCACCTAACAACAAAGTTTTACTGCAGCTATGTCCCTAAGGTTGACTCTACTTTGAGGAGGCAGCTCTTCCTTTGTGGTATTTTGGTATTAGGTTGAAAAACATGCAGGATTCATCTTCTGGAACTACATAGACACAGTTCCATGGCTTAAAAAAAAAGTTTTCCATGACTAATCATTCATAGGTAGACCATCTTATTTCTTTATCTAGTCTATAGTAATCTGGAAACTCCATTGAAACATCTCCACAATGAGTGACCCTGCTGGTATTTGAAATACTGGTCACACAATTTCTAACCTCACAAAGGCAAGCAAATCATCACAGTACCACAAACTGACAGACAAGTGGTAGACTATGCAAATGGGGTATGTAAAATCACTCAATAAGATTGAGTGACTTGTTTATATAAGCAGCCAACCTGGCAGAGATTTTGAGAGAAAGGCCTGGAGAGAGAAAGGAGAAATTATAACACCAAAGGCAGTGAGAGACAGCATAAGATAGACCAGTGACAAGAACAGTGGGCACCAGGCAGTCAGTGCAAAGCAAACATGTGGGCTTGCCAGCTCATGGAGCAAGGCAGAGCACAGTACTCATGGAAAAGACTTTTGCTCAAAGACAGAGAAAGGTGGATCTAGAGTATAGAAAGTATAGCACCTGGTCTTTGTGTCACTTTAGGCCTGGGGAGTGGTGCCAATGAGTAGTTTCTATTCACCATCACAGTTTCGATAGCCAGCTGTGAGAGATCATTCAACAATTCAAAAACAATTGCCATAAGCATTATTTTCCATAGATGCACCTCTGGCCTCAGGGCACTTGTCATCAGGCTGAAACAACTTTAACTCAGAATGAGGCAGTTGGCAGCTGAGGTTGAACATGCTTGCATGAACATGGAATACCCAATGGAATGACTGAGAGGGGCTAACAAGGTTGATTATGATTCTAAGTCACAGCTAGTATTTTCAAGTGAATTCTGACCTTGAGTTGCATCTAGTTATTTCCAAATTGACCCTGATCCTGAATTGTAACCTGTTATTTCCCCCAATAAACCATTTTACTTCAAGTATAGTTCATGAGATCTTTGAGAGGTTGTAGGGAATTACTGAACCCAAATATAAGAGGGGACTACTGAGGTGGAAGTACGGTAGTTGTTAGAGATTAAGGAGTGAGACAGCAGCTTGAAGAATTTGCACAGTTGAGACATATGTAGCTCCACAACATAGCTGAATTTTATTAGAGGCTATCTGTTTAGAGGCTATCACATGACTGGTATAGTACACAGTCAGTATTTGAGCCCAGATCTTCTGGACTCAAAAGCTCATGCTCCTCTACCAATATCTGCTCCTTTCTGAGTCCTGCAAAAAGCTCTTAAGAGGCCTGAATCATGCTGAGTTGCTAATAGTCCATAAGGAATATCCTACATGACCTTTCCTCATGACTTTGTATTTTAAGAGAAACTTTAGGGCTTACTGCAAAGTTGGCCTGATGGTGGGATTTTAGATATCCAAAAAGTTTAGTGCTAAGATTATGTCTGTGTGTATATTCAGATTGTATGCAGTGATTTATGAGGGTTAACCTGTATCTCCCTATGTATCCACCATATCTCTATTTATTTGTGTTTTTAATGATTGTTTTGAAAATTATAGCTCAGGGGAAAGATCCAGAACTAAAATGTTTCAAAGGATATGATATATCATTTCTTCCCATAATCCTATATATCAAACCCAATCTCCATATCATATTCTAAGCATAATTTAAAAATAGAAATTTATATTCCAATTTGTTAAAGTTTGCATTAAAAGTAAAGAAACTAGAAAAGGACAAAATTAAAGACCAATAAAGTCAAATCAAATGCATTGCTCTTCAGTTTATTTTTACTCATGGCAACTTTAAAGACCAGAGTGGAACTACCTTCTAGGATTTCCAAGACTATCATCTTAATGTCACGTATCTTTCCCATGGAGTGGCTGGTGGGTCTTTCAGCTGCACCATCACGGCTCATTTGAAGGCTTATCCCCTATTTGGTTTCAACCCTTAATATGAAGTGACAATGATCAAGATAGTGTTTTAGTGACAAAAAGACTGACCTACAGAAAATTGAGAGAAACAGTTCAGACAGAGAAGCACTTCCGGTCAATTGTTGTTGTTGTTGTTGTTGTTTTTGACAAAGACACAAAACAAAGTCAATGGGAAAAAAAAGTCTTTTTCAACAATAAATGGGTCAAGCCAATAGGCAAAGAAATTTATGTGGATTCTTATTTCATATATTATAAAAACTTAACTCACAATAGACTTAAATGTAAGACCTAAACCCTTTCAACAACTAGAAGAAGTATTGGGAGAAATAATCCTTGAATTTAACAATCTTGAGTTAAGATTTTCTAGCTACAAAACAAAGCATAATCCACAAAAGAAAAAAGTTCTTCCTTGCTTTTTACCTATTTTAAAACCTTCAATGTTGATGAAGAATCTTAAAAGTTGAAGGATAACAGCAAGGGTTTGTGTTTCTGCACTCATACTCCAGTAGGAAGGACCGGGGAAGCTCAATGAGTGCAAGCTGGTGAGAAGCAGTGGAAGACTGGAAAGATGGTATGCCCTACAGTGGGCTGGCTAGGAGTACCTGCAAAGCCTTTCCAATGACAAAACAGAAAAGTTAACCTTCAGTGTGGCACTTCACCTTTCTGAGACTGAGTGTTTTGATCTGTAAAAAGGAGGTATAACTGCAACTAGAAAAATTGCCTTGAGAACTAGATGAAATACAAGTACACTGTCATTCTTATGAATTCCCTTCTCTTTTCCCTCACTCCTAAAAGAATGTATAAACAAATTAGGAAAGCAGAAAACATAAATGTGAAAACACTAAAAGAGTTTCTACTAAGTAAATTACCAAAAGAACAAACTGAGCCTGGCTTTCAGCCAATTAATGTCCTCTCAGGAAAGCCCTGATCTAACCCCAAAGAGGGATTTAGTCAAAGAGATGCAGAATGATTTGGCTTCTCTCCAGGTTGTTGATAATTCTAGAAACCAAGATTGAGAAATGTTTAAAAGGAGAAGTAGGGCGAGGAAGAACAGAGGAGAAGGTGGCCAAGAGAGTAGTAGCAATCTTAAAACCTAACCAGGGCGGGAGGAGAGGGAAAGGTGAAAATAACTACTCTAACTGCAAAGAAGACTCTTGAAGATAATAACTTGCATTTAATCTTAAATATCAGTGCTGTTATTACTAGTTACCACTGAGTTGGTTCCAACTTACTGTGATCCCACAAACAACACAACACAATGTTGCCTGATTCTGCGTCATCACCAGGCTTCTTGGCATGCTTGAATCTGTTATTGTGTTCATTGTGTATTGCCAATGCCTTCCCATCTTGGAAGCTCCACTTCTAATACCATACCAGACAATCTTTTGTTGTAATCCACAAGATTGTTTGTTTCCATTTATTTTTATTGTGATATATTATATAACAGGATATTTGCCATTTCTACAATTTTCACATGTACCATCCGTTAATTATATTCATCATGTTGAAATATCACCACTAACCATTCCTACATTTTTACATCCATAAGATTTTTTGGACTAATTTCTGGAAGTACACCACCCTAGTACAAAAAGCTTGACAGACGTAAATACCCAAGAGTTAGTTGTGGCTGCCTAGAGTAGTGTTGAGGTCTGTCAAACTGAGTCTAGAATTAGCAGAGAGGATCATGTAGCAAATTAGCAATGTCAGCTTCAGGTGAGGAATCAAGGAACGAGGATACCACATACTGTATGCTTGCTAAGTTGAACAAAAACTCTGTGGTTGTAAGAAACTATGGATTTCTAGTGATATCTTCTCTCTGACTCCCAACCCTGGAGTCTTTGCTCAACTCAAGAATTAATATTAAAATATCAAATAATAGATGCAGCTGCATTATGTTTGGCCAGAGAGTTGTATATTTGATTGAAAAATAGAAGATGGCCTTAAGAGGAATGTTGGTTTTGTTAGGCGCCATTAAGTTGGTTCCAACTCATAGAGACCCTCTGCACAAAACAAAACATTGCCTAGTCCTGCCCCACCCTCACAATTGTTTTATTTGTGCCCATTATTGTAACCACTGTAACCATCCTTGAGAGTATAAATCTTTCACTGTCCTTCTACTTTAGAATAATGTCTAAAAAGAATAATGTCTTTTTCTTCAGCTTGGACTGTTTAAAGTAAGTAAGACAAAGCCTCAGCATTCTCACTTCCAAGGAGATTTCTGGCTATCTTCTTCCAAGACAGGTTTGTTTGTTCTTTTTGCCAGCACTATAATTCAAATACATTGATTCTTCTTTGTTCTTCCTTATTCAATTCCAGCTTTCACAAGAATATGAAACAATGTAAAATACCATGATTTGGGCCAGACAACTCTAGTCTTCAAAGTGACAGCCTTGCTCTTCAACACTTTAAAGAGAAAGTGGTCTTGTGCAGTTGATTTGTCCAATGTAATATGTTGTTTAAGTTATTGACTACTACTTCAATGAGCACTAATGGTGAATCCAAGCAAAAAGAAACCCTTGATAACTCCATCTTTTCTTCATGATGCTATCTATTATTTCAGTTAAGAGGATTTTGGTTTTCTGTACATTAAGTTGCAATCCATATTGAAGATTGCATCCCTTGATCTTCATCATCCAGTGTTTCAAGTCCTCCTCACTTTCAGCAAGCAAGGCTGTGTCATCTGCACATTGAAGTTTGTCAATAAGTCTTCCTTCAATCCTGATGCTGCATTCTTTTTTCATATACTCCTGCTTCTTGGATTGTTTTTCTCATCACTTAGATTGGATAAGTATGACAAAATGATCTAGTGAAGTACATCTTTCCTGATTTTGAGCTACACAATGTTCATTTTTTTAATGACTGCCTCTTGGTCCATGTACAGGTTTTATATATGGACAATGAAATGTCCTGCAATTCCCATTCTTCTTAATACTATCCATCATTTGTTATGACTTGCACAAATGTCTTTGTAAGGCCAACAAAACACATGTAAATATCTATCTAGTATTCTCTGTTTGGGGTTTTTTAAAATCAAAATTCACCTGATCTCAGGAATGATATCCTTTGCTCCATGACCTCTTCGAAATCCAGCTGAAATATCTGGAAGCTTCCTGCTGATGTGTTATGCAATTGTATTTGAATAATCTTTAGCAAAACTTTTGTGGTTCTAATGATATTGTTAGATAATTTCCCTCTTCTGTTGGGACACTTTTGTTTGGACTGGGTACAAATACAGATAGATCCCTGCCAGTTGCTTGGTTAGAGAGCTGCCTTCCAAAATTTTTGGCATAGAATAATGAATGCTTCCAGGGAATCATCAAATTGTTAAAACATTTCTATTGGCATCCTCTCAATTCCCGGGGCCTTATTTTTCCCTAAAACCTTCAGGGCAGATTGGGCATATTCCTTCAATGCTATCGTTCTTGATTGTAGTGACCTCTTGAATAGCTGGATGTTAGCCCAGTGACACTGGGTGTTCCTTCCATTTTCTTTTGATTTTCCAGCATCATTCACTAATTTGCTAATAGTAACTTTCAATAGTACAAATCAAATATTTGACTTTTTTCCAATTGTTCAGCTTGATGTATTCTGAGTTTGTAAGTCTAAGCCTTTGTATTATTCACTATGATATTTTACTTTATATTCTTGAGGTTCCCCTTGAAAATGTCTGTTCAACTCTTTTAGTTCATCATTTCTTCCATCTATTTTAGCTAATGTACATTCAAGAGGAAGTTTCAGAGTTTCTTTGAACATTCAGTTTAATATTTTCTTTTTAATGACGTTTTACGCTTTTTTCATGTATGATGTTCTTGATGTCATCCCTCAATTCCTAAGGTCTTCTGTCATTAGGGTTCAACATTCCACATCTATTTTTGAAATGTTCTCAAAATTCAGGTCATATCTCTTGTAGACTTATTTCAATTTTCATCAACTTCAACCTGAACTTACATAAGAGCAATTGATGATTCATTCTGCAATCAGCCCTAGGGCCTCATTTTGACTGCTAATTGATGAGTTTCTTCACCTCCCTTCCCAAAGATGTAGTCAACTCGATTCTCCTGTGTATTCCATCTGGTGAACTCCATGTCAGCATTTATATTATGGAAAAAAAGATATTTGCAATGAAGAAGTTGTTGGTCTTGCAAAATTCTACATCAGCTCCAATTTCATTTCTATCACCAATACCATATTTTCCAACTATTCCTTCCTCCTTCTTTCCAAGTTTTGCATTCCAGCCATCAATAATTATGCATGAATTTTGATCATATGTTTGATCAATTTCAGAAAGAAGTAGTTGGTAGAATTTTTCAAGTTCTTCATCACTAGCATTAGTGATTGATAAATAACTTTGAACGATAGTTGTATTAACTGGACTTTTTTCTTTTTTCTTTTCAAAAAACAAGGGAGAGCACGAATGCTGTCCCCCATTACCACAAATTATGCAGTCGAGTTTCCCACATTTGGGGAAATCACAGGGGTCAGCACATGCAGAGTGCAATGGATAAGCCTTGCCCTGGGAAAACCACCTTTGTGATCATGGTATCTCTCCTGCCAGTATGTATTAACTGGATTTTTATGAGTATGAACATTATCTTATCTCACATAACATTATACTTCAAGACAGATCTTGAAATATTATTTTTGATGATGAATGTGACACCATTTCTTTTGAATTTTTCATTACAGGCATTGAAATCCATATAATTATACAGTTTATCTCAGCTCACTATTCCCTTAACATTTCTAATTCTGAATTGTAAACTGACAACTTCCTTAATAAACTCCACATGGGCTGAGCCCCGGTGGCGTAGTGGTTGTGCGCGGGACTGCGGCCCACTGGGACGGAGGTTCAATTCCAGCAGTGGAGCTGGGCCTCCTACTCCCACCACCGGAAAGCAGTGATGCCCCCCCAAAAAAAGAAATAAGGAAAAAAAATAAACCCCACAGTTGCGAATACTATCTGTGAGTAATTCTGTGTGGCCATTAAAATATTTTATTGAATCCAGCAGAGAAGCAGAGTACTGTGGAGAGATAGTTGATGTCAGATGAGGGTAAAGAAGTTTGCAGCATGGTGGTAGGACTTCCCTCTGCCTTAAAGGAATCATCCGTGAGCAGATATGGGGTTGGATTCTCCCCCCCCCCCCCACCTTGGAAAGTCGGGGTACATACATCAGACACTGCTTCCATGCCATTTTTGCAGAAGGTAAATTATCCATTATACAAGGGGGTCTCAAAGAAAACCAGAATTTTCCCCAAAACTATGTATACAATTTTTTTTATAAACCAACCTTATTACCTTCAAAGTACTCTCCATTACATTTAATACATTCATCAAATCTGTGACTCCAGTCTTGGAAACATTTTTCAAACACATCTGATTGGATGGCTGACAGTACCTGTCTCCTTTTATTCCTTCACCTCGTCTTTGTCACAAAATCACTGTTCTTTTATGTCCTGCATTTGCAGAAACAAAAAGAAGTCACATGGAGTGAAGTCTGGTGGGTAAGGTGTGTGGAAAAAGAGGGGCATGCTATTTTTTGCCCCAAACTGTCACACTAAGATGGCTGCATGAGCAAGTGCATCATCGTGGTGGAAAACCAATCCCCCATCTGCCATAAATAAGGCCTTTTTGTCACACGCTTTATGCAATCTTTTCAGAACCTCTGTATAGAAAGCTTGGTTAACAGTTTTACCTGGTGAAATCAACTCCACTATCCCCCTCACATTAAAAAAAAAAGAGTATCAACTTGATCTTTGATTTCACTTGACCAACTTTGGGGGGCAAGGTGAGATGATGTCTCGCACAGACTTGATTGATGTTTGCTTTCAAGGTCCTACGAATAGCACCATGTCTTGTCACAAATAATGACCTTGTTGGGGGGTGGGGTGGGATCTGGGTCAATTCAGAGCTGGTCTTTCTAAGAATGGCATGCTTCCACTCAATACTCTTTTTCCTAGTCAGTCAGAACCTGCGGCACAAATCTCATAATGTCCCTTCTCATTCCCAGATCTTCTTTTAAAATTCACTAAACCAACTGCAAGATAGTTCAGATAACTTACCCACCACTTCAGTGGTCTGTTTTGAGTCTTTGAGCATAAGTGCATGAATTTTGTAGACATTTTAATCTGTTTGGGAAATTGACAGACTTCTAAAATAAAGTTTGTCATCAATCGACATTTCACCTTTTTGAAATGAGAAAAACATTTGTACAAATGAATTTTTCCCACAGCACTCTCCTTGTAAGCTGTGTTCAACGTCACAAAAGTTTCTGCAGCCTTTTTCCCAAGCAAGAAACAAAATTTCACAGTAATATGTTGTTCTCTTAAATTTGACATCACAAAAAATGAAGTTTGAGCAAAACTGCTTTTATGAAAAAAAATTCACAGTTATCAGAAGACCCTTCCCAGGTGATGCCACTGGGTGCACTAACTTTCTGGGGGATTTTTGGTGCCCCATTGTATGTAAATAACAATTACACTGATACCTTGATACCTTTACTCTCCACCTACTCTGAAAGAGTAGGGCTCTGCTATTGATCAAGTGTAGAGCAGTTAAGAATTTCATGGAAAGCTCCCAGGGGAGAGTTTAGCTGATTTTGACTGGTCAGGAGCATCACTTAGCAGAGATGACAGGGAATAGCAGTAGCTTCAAATGCTTTTTTAAATATATATATAATAACACAATTAAAATGCAGGGGGGTCTCCCAGAAAATTCACCTCAAAACCTTAAAGACTCAAAACATATAATGAGTTATTTTTCTGCTCCATGTCCTACACTAGACACTGGGAATAAAGCCAAGCAGGGACAGAGTTTCCCCAAAATAAGCTTCCCACCCAGGTTGCCTCTGTGACTGGAGTCAAACACATTAGTGCCTATAAAATGTCATGTCAGTGAGTTCCAGCAAGATGGTAACCAGTAGCAGAGGGACGCCACAGAAATCAGTAAAGGAAGTCCACTGAGAGGGAAAGTCTACGCTTCCAGGTCACAGGAGGAGTAATACAGAGATAGGTAGATCCACTAGGTTTTGAAGAGCTGTGGGTTTTGGCTTACCACTGGGGAGACTGACTGGGGCTTAGCCTTATTCCCCCCACAGTCTCCTGGGACCGGATTTATTTGAGCAGTCCAAGGGCTTTACTTCAACACAACCACATCTTGCCACTGCTTTTGGCCAGGGTTTAAGCCCCTCCAGTGCCACGATCAGGTGATCCAGGCTCAGCTATTTCTTTACTTCTTTCCCTTTCTCTTTTCTTTTTCCCACCCCAGTTTCAGCAGCTCAGTTTTCCCATCCTCCTCTGTTTTCTTCCTTCTCTTTCCTTTCACATGCCACTGCAAGCCTTCAGGTCACTTTCTTTTGCTGAGGGCCACTCTGCCCTTCACCCAGCTTCAAGAGCTCCTGCCTCACCCCCCTGCAGCCTTACACATGCTGGGGAAACCTGCCCACCTTTTGCCGCACACCAAAAGACGGGGATCTACTCTTCAAATGGCTGGGGGAACTCTCACCTACCCTAAACCCGTGTGCCCTGCCACCGGGACCACACTTTCTAACAGGAGTGAAAGGAACGTCCACACTCTCCACGGTCGCCGGCTCGCTGGCACTCCCCACAGACACTGCTGGTTCAGGGCGCCCAACCCGGGACCTGAGACAGAGAGGTCCCAGTTACATTGTCGCCTGGGCAAACAGCCAGCCAGTCCTTCCCACCCCAGACTGCTAGAGGGTTTTTTCCCACCTATCTGTGGCAAGCACCCCTAGCCAGGAACAGATCACCCAACTCCCAACCCACCCCCTAAACCCACTGCCCTGCTCAGTCAACACACTCCATTAGATCTTCAACAGCCCAGCTGCAAGCAGTTCCTGAGGAAAGCTATAATATAAGACCAGGCTCCTAAAGAGAGACCCCAGGGCCACAAAACACCAAGGAAAATGCCACCTAATTCGAATAAATGAAACAAAAAATAGCTAGCCATTTCCACATTATCAAGAAAAGAGAAACTAAATCTGATACAAGAAGACCAACTGGACCCAACAGCAGTCATAGAAAAGACGAAGATTGATCAACCACAGAAAGAAATCTTCAAGATGTTACTAACACATATGCAACTCTTAAGTGACACATTAAAGAAGAAGAACTGATACAGGAGATAAAGGCCATGTGCCAAAGGGAAATCCAAGTACTAAAGAGTGAGCTAACAAAAACTAATAGTAAGCGTTCAGATTTCACCCAGAGAATGGAGGAGGCAGAGAACAGGACAAGTGACCTAGAGGACCCGCAAGTAGAAATTAATAAATGGTAGAAAAAAATCTAATAAGTCTAAGAGAGAAGCAGAAGAAAATATTAGAATCCTGGCTGATACTATGAAAAGAAACAACATTAGGATTATAAGTCTGCTGGAGGATGAGGCATCAAGAAAACCAACATCCAAAATAGTGAGGGAATGCTTAGAGGAAAACTTCCCTAGCTTAATGAATGAAAACCAGATAGCCATACAGGAGGCGCAAAGAGCACCAGCTAGACTAAACCCCAAGAAGAAAACACCAAGACATATAGTGGTTAAACTTTCCAATTATGAGGAAAAAGAGAAAATTATGAAAGCAGCTAGGGAAAAAAAAAGGGCAATCACATACAAAGGCAAACAGATAAGAATATGCTCGGACCTATCAATGGAAACTATGAAGAAGAGGAGAGGAGAGAGTGGAGCAGCATATTCCGAAAATTGCAGGAACACCATGCAAACCCAAGAATACTCTATCCAGCCAAATTATCTATCAAAATTGATGGAGAAGTAAGAGTCTTTCCAGACAAGGAAAATCTCAGAGAATATGCCAAAAGGAAGCCAGCCCTACAAAAGATTTTCACCAACCCACTGGGAGAAGAAGAACAACAACCACCTAAAACACCCAGAACGAATCTACCCAGAGACTATCAAAGGGATAACAGCCCCCAAGATAACTCTGGCTCAGAGATGGAAGAATGAACCACAGACATTGACACAACCCTTGGAAATAGAAAAACATCCAATCCAAGAGTGATAAAATGACAACACAGAGTGCACAGATAGATGTAATAACCGTAAATATCAATGGATTGAATTCAGGCCTTAAGAAACAGAGATTAATAGACTGGCTTAAAAAACATACCCCCTCAATCTGTTGCCTACAGGAGACACATCTTAAGATCACAGAAAAAAATATATTGAGAATCAAAGGCTGGAGAAAAATATACCAAGCAAACAACAATTCCAAAAAAGCTGGAGCAGCAGTCCTAATATCAGATAAAATTGACCTCAAAGTGCAAACGATAATAAGAGACAAAGAAGAACACTGCATAATACTTAAGGGAAGGGTAGACAGTGATTCAATAAGCATATTGAATATATATATTTCCTGAATGAGAGACCCACAGACTATGTAAACCAGACACTTCATATGATGAAAAAAGAAATTACAGCCTCAACAATTATAGTGGGTGACTTCAACCCACCACTCTGAGAAAGACAGATCACAGGGAAAGAAACTCAACAAGGAGGTGAGAGATCTCTACAATTAGAAAGATCTCTACAATCTCTACAATTATCAATACTACAATTAGACAGTTTGACTTGCTAGATATCTACAGGGCCTTTCATTCAAAGAAAAAGCATTTCACATTCTTTTCAGCCCCACATGGAAGTTATTCAAAGATAGACCACATACTGGGACATAAGGAGAATCTATGTAAATTTAAGCATATTGATATCATACAGAACTCACTTTCAGACCACTCTGCCATAAGGTTGGAAATCAACAAAAGGAAAGTGAGGAGAACTAGAGAAAACAGTTACAGAATTAATAATTCTCTATTGCAAAAAGAATGTGTACTGGCCCAGATCAGAGATGAAATTTAAAAATTTCTAGAAACCAATGAGAATGAAAGCACAACATACCAAAACTTACGGGACACAGCAAAGGCAGCCTTAAGAGGAAGTTTCATTGCAATACAGGCACACCTGAAAAAGGAAGACCATCTCATAACAGATACTTGACGAAGAATTCACAACAACTAGAGCAGTTTCAGCAGGATAATACCACTAATAGCCAAAAGAAAAGAAATAATAAAAATCAGGGCTGAGATTCAGGAGAGGGAAAGTAAGAAAACAGTGGAAAAATTAACGCTGCTAAAAGTTGGTTCTTTGAAAGAATTAACAAAATTGATAAACCATTGGCAGACTTAACCAAAGAAAGGAGAGAGAAAATTTCAAAAGCAAGAATAAGGCATGAAAGAGGAGATATCACAACTGACCTAATGAAATCAAAAGAATAGTCACTCAGTACTACAAAGATCTAAACTCCAATGAACTCAACAACTTTGAAGACATGGACAAATTCTTGGGAAAGCAATCTCTTCCTAGATTGTTCCCAGTGGACTTCAAGAATCTTAACAGATCTCTAATAATAGAAGAAATAGACAAGGTTATCAAGGAACTACCAACAAAAAAATCACCAGGACCAGGAGAATCACACAGGAGAATTCTACCAAGCATTCGGGGAAGAACTGACACCAACTCTACACAAGCTCTTCCAAAGCATAGAAAAAGATGGCAAACCCCCAAACTCCTTCTATGAAGCTAGTATAACACTGATACCAAAACCAGGCAAGGATCCCACAAGAATTGAGAACTACAGACCAATATCTCTAATGAATATCGATGCAAAAATCCTTAATAAAATACTGGTCAATAGAATACAAAAGCATATAAAACAAATAATTCCCCATGACCAAGTGGAGTTCATACCCAGAATGCAGGGGTGGTTCAACATACGAAAGACCATTAGTATCATTCACCATATTGACAGGAAAAAATATTAGAATAATATGGTTATATCCATATATGCTGAAAGAGCATTGAACACCAATTCCTGTTTAAGACACTCAAGAAGATAGGAATAGAAGGAAAATTCCTCAAGACAATACAAGCTATATATGAAAAACCAACAACCAATGTGATAGTCAATGGAGAAAAGACAAACACAATCCCATTGAAAAAAGGGACCAGACAAGGATGTCCATTGTCCCCTCTATTGTTCAGTATCATACTGGAGGTTTTAGCTAACAGCATAAGGCAAAGAAAAGATATAGAAATATACACCTCAGGAAGGAAGAGGTGAAATTACAATTATTTGCAGATGATATGATTATATATATGGAAAACCACAAAAGCTACACAAAGGGATAATTGGGAACAATAGAGGAGTATGGCAGAGTGGCAGCATACAAGATCAACAATCAGAAATTGATTGGTTGGCTGTACATATCAGATAAGACCACAGAAGTGGAGATAAAAAAAGAGGTACCCTTCACAATAGCCAAGCACAAATTGAAATATCTAGGGATATACCTGACAAAAAGAACGAAAGATCTATATGAGGAAAATTATAGAACATTATTACAAGAAAACAAGAATGACTTCAAGAAATGGAAAAATAGCCCATGCTCATGGAACGGAAGAATCAATGTAGTAAAGATGACAGTTCTACCCAAGGCATCATATAATTTTAATGTAACACCGATACAAGTACCATCCTCCTTCTTGAAAGAAATGGAAAAAAAGATTACCAACTTCATATGGAGAGGGAAGAAGCCCAGAATTAGTAGAGAACCCCTCAAGAAGAAGGGCATCGTGGGAGGGCTTGCCTTACCTGACTTTCGCACATACTCTATAGCCACAGTGGTCAAAACAGCATGGTATTGGCATAATGACAGATACTCAGACCAATGGAAAAGAACTGAAAATCCAGAAATAAAAACACAAGCATAAAGTCAACTGATCTTTGATAAGGGCCCAAAAAGTATCAAATGGGAAACAGATGCCCTTTTAAACAAGTGGTGCTGAAAAAAATGGATATCTACCTGTAGAAAAATGAGGTAAGACACTTACCTCACTCCATGCACTAGAATAAATTCAAGGTGGATCACAGACCTTGAAGTAAAACCCCAAGCTATTAGGGCCATCAATGTGGGAATTGGGAACAACTTGAGAACACTGGCCCAAGGACTACAAAGGCTAACAAAAATAGGAAAAGACAGAAACACAGAAGAGACTCAAATAGACAAATGGGATATACTGAAGATAAAACACCTGTGTACCTCAAAATAATTCACCAAGAGAGTATTAAAAGAGCAGAGAGACTGGGAAAACATCTTTAAGAATGACAAATCAGATAAAGGCCTTATTACTAAAATCTACAATACTCTGAATAGCTTCCAAAAAGAGCAAAACTAACTGCCCACTGAGGAGGTGGGTACAGGAGTTAAACAGAAGGTTCACAGAGGCAGAAATCAGAGTGACCAATATATATATGAGAAAATGTTCCCAATCATTAGCCATAAGAGAAATGCAAATCAAAACAACAATGAGATACCACCTAACACCCTCAAGGATAGCCCAAATCAAATAGTCAGAAAGTAACAAATACTGGAGAGGCATTGGGAAGATAGGGTGGCTTATAAACTGCTGGTGGACCTGCAGGTATGTACAGCCACTATGGAGATCAATTTGGAGATACCTAAAACAAATGGAAATTGAACTACCATATGACCCAACAATTCACCTGCTGGGCATATACCCAGAAGAGAAAAGCAACAATCCACGACCAGAGATCTGTGCCCCAACGTTCATCGCAGCACAGTTCACAATCACAAGGAGTTGGAAGCAGTCCATATTCCCATCAACTGATGAATGGATTAAAAAGCTGTGGTACATACATACAATGGAGTACTATGCATCGTTGAAAAGCAGTGATGAACGCATGAAGCATGTCCGCATGGAAAGAACTGGAGGAAGTTATGCTAAGTGAAGTTAGCCAAGTGCAAAGAGACGTGTACAATATGAATCCGCTGAGGTAAGCATATTAATAATTTTAAAATTAGAAAGAGGCATCAGGAAAAAGCTATTATATAGAGAAAATCCTGGGAGAAGGCCCAGGTAATATGGCAGGGGCCAGATCAAATCTAGAGCTATATATGGAAGGAAATAGCAGGGAGGAGTGAGGGGGAAGGGGCAGATGGCAATGTGTAGAAAGGGAAGGGGGCACCAAACCATCAAAGGGTAGCATATTGTTTATATCTCCACAGGGAAAGTGGGGCCAAACTTAAACCCGGTGACCCAGGATGTGAATACAGTACGACAGCATGAGTGGAGAACCAGTGGAGGTGCCTGAGAGCACAACCCCAACCCCAACAATAGGGGCAGCCACCTCTCTACCAGAGGAATTTGCCTTAGAGGCCAGCACTGAAGCGGAAGCTTGGGGAATGAGATATGCCTGACCAGAGTACATGAGAACAAATGAAAGCGGAGAAAGAGAGAATGACATGCATCCTGGCCCACCGAGCCTTCAGGACAACATTCCCAGTCAGAACAGCTAATGCACAAAAAGGACTATACAGCCAGCCCACTATGAAATACGGCTATCCTCACTGATCCAAGGCCTATCGAGGCCAGGATGAAGAAATGGGGTCAAGATTATACCCTGTCGGACACAACCACATCAATGCAAAGCACTAAGAGTGTGCAACAGAGCGTGGAGTTCTAGATGGAGTGGCCAAGGATATACTTTTGGGCCAGGGTATGACACCCCATCCAACTCAACCAGGGGTCACTCTGGGAGGTCAACTACAGACCTTGAACTTTATACAGGTTTTTATATTGTTATTATTTTTATTATTCTTTTACGTATATGTATAGCACATTGAGGGGCTTTCTTGCTATTGTTATCATTGTTTTATTTGCTTCAGTTGCTTCATTTTAGGAGGCCTTTTTTGTACATATTGTTACCTCTGCAGGTCTGTCTAGAAAAAATAGGCTAGACAAAGAGTCTGGAGGCAAAAATGACAGGACTGATAGTTCCAGTGTAGGGGACATGTTAGAGGGGGAGGAAGGGGAAAGGTGGTGATGTCGACCAGCCCAGGAAAAAGGGAATACAATTGATACAAATGCAGGGACAAGGTGGGTGAGAGAAGGCCAATAGAGATTGATTAAGACTAATATAACAGAGAAAAAATACTGAAACCTAAATAGAGAGTGAGCATGATAGTGGGACAAGAGGGAAGCAAATGGAAATAGAGGAAGGAACTGGGGGATAATGAACATTTATAGAGGTTCAAATACAGGTATATACAAAGGGGCATATATTTATAAGTGAGGATGGGGAAATAGATTAATGTATATACTTATAGGGTTAGTAGTAGGACAACAGATGGGCATTGGACCTCCACTCAACTACTTCCTCAGAGCAAGAACACTTTGTTCTATTAAATTGGCATTCCAAGATGCTCACCTTTCAGACACGATCACAAATGTGTGCATAAGCAAAGGTGGTGAAGAAAGCTGATGGTGCCCGGCTATCAAAAGATGTAGCATCTGGACTCTTTAAGGCTTGAAAGTAAACAAGCAGCCATCTAGCTCAGAAGCAATAAAGCCCACATGGAAGAAGCACACCAGCTTGTGGGATCAGGAGGTGTCAAAGGGATTAGATATCAGGCTTCAAGAACTAAAAAGCTTAACATTGCATGCTCACTTTCCTGATATGATCGCTGAGGACAAATGTGTGCATAAGCTAACGTGGTGAAGAAAGCTGATGGTGCCCGGCTACCAAAAGATAAAGTGCCTGGGGTCTTCAAGACTTGAATAAACAAGCGGCCATTCAGCTCAGAAGCAACAAAGCCCACAAAGAAGAAGCACACCAGCCTGTGTGATCACGAGGTGGTGAAGGGATCTCGTGTCTGGCATCAAAAAGCTAAAATTATATTATTATTAATGAGGGCTAGTACAGATTGGGGACCCAAAGCCCATCAATAGGTGGAGTGACATCCTCTTGCAGAGGGGTTATAAGGAGGAGATGAGCCGGTTAAGATACAGTGTAGTAACAATGAAATATGCAACTTTCCTCTAGTTCCCAAATGCTGCCACCCACTAGACCTCTCCAGCTAGACCAGGAGATGTACAGTGAAGTTGGAAACATGGGAAATTTAGGATAGATGAGCCCTCAAGACTAGTAATAGGAGTGGTAATACCAGGAGGGTGGAAGGATGGTAGAATAGAATGGGAAAACCAACTTCAGGGATCTACACGTAACTTCCTCTCTGGGACACGGGCAACAGGGTAGTGAATGTTGGGACACACTGGACAGTGTACAATATGAAAGTAATAACAATTTGTAAATTACTAAGGGTTCAGGGGGGAGGGGGGAGGAAGGTAAATATAGGGAGCTGACACTGGGAGCCTTGATGGAGGATGTTTTGAGAGTGATGATGGCAATAAGTGTGTAAATGTGGCCTGCATACAATTGATGTTTGTATGGGTTGTGATGGGAGTTGTATGAGCCCCCAATGAAATGATTCATTAAAAAAAAATCAATGTCTGAAGATTTCCTGGACATAATGACATCCATAGAAAAAGGAGAACTTGATCTGCCACAGAAAGAAATCACCAGAATGCTGCTTGGAGTCATACAGGATGTGGGGAAAGCAATACAAGAAAAGGAGAAAATGATAGAGGAGATAAAGGTCACCCACCAAAAGGAAATACAATACCTAAGAGACAAGATAACAAAATCCAGTAGCAAGTTCAGACTTCACCTACAGACATGAGAGGCAAAGAATTACACCAGTGACCTAGAACATAACCAGGCAGACTTCAACAAATGGGACAGGTAGTCAAAAAAAGATAATCAGAAAAGCTGAAGAACATCTGAGAGCCATGACTGATGTTATGAAGAGGAACAACATCAGAATAATTGGACTACTGGAACAAGAAATAACAAAGAAGTCTATGACAAAAATCGCTAGGGAATTCTTGGAGGATAATTTCCTCAGCTTAATGAATGAAAACCAGGCAATCATTAAGGATGCAAAAAGAACACCAGCTAGACTGAATCCCAAGAAGAAGTGACCTATGCATATAATAGTTAAACTATCCAACTTTAAAGAAAAGGAGAAAATACTAAGAGCAGCTACTGAAAATACAAGAAGTTTCCCATAATGACACCAAACAAGAATATGTTCATACTTATCAGCAGACTCTATGACGAAGAGCAAAGAGTGGAGTAACATATTCAAAAAAAAATTGAAGGAAAAATAGTGCAAACCCAAGAATAACCTATCTATCCAAATATCTAGATGGAGAAGTAAGAGTCTTCCCAGACAAGGACAAACTCAAAGAATATGTTCAAAGAAACCCAGCCTTACAAAAGGTCATTTCTGACCAAGTATGGGAGGAAAAACAACACTTACTGAGCACAAATAAGACACTGCCACACACAAAAAAAACCTTTTTTAACTAAAAAAACAAAAAGACACTGCCACATAAAACAATTCCATCCAGAGGGCAACAAAGAGAAAACTACCCCCAAGGTAGTATTGGCTCAAAGGTGAAAAGAAGACAAAACTGAAATGGACACACACACACACACACACAAAGCTACTGATAAGCAAGAGAGGTAGGAAAGACCCACACAAAAGGTACAAGATGGCATTGCCAAGTTTACAGATGATCTAATAACCCTGAATGAAAATAAACTGAATTTAGGCATTGAAGGGCAGAGGCTAGCAGACAGACTTAGAAAACACTACCTGTTCATCTGCTGCCTACAGGAGACACATATTAAGATTACAGACAAAAATAGGTTGAGACACAAATGCTAGAGAAGTGGCAATTCATGTAAAAAGCAAGGGTTGCAATCCTAATATCAGAAAATTGATCTCAAGGTGCAAGTTTTAACATGCGATAAGGAGGGGCTCTATATAATGCTCAAGGGAAAAGTAGACCAAGAATCAGTTAGCATAATAAATATATGCACCTAATAAGAGAGCCATGAAATTCATCACATGATCTAAAAGAAATCACAGACTCAACAATTATAGTAGATGACACATTACACCACTCTGAGCAAGATAGATTGCAGGAATAGAAGCTTAACAAGGAGACTACAGATCTAAATGTCACAAATAAATGGCTTGACCTGATAAAGAATTTTTTAACTTTTCACCAAAATGCAAAAAAGTTCATATTCTTTCCAAGCTCACATGGCACAAAGATATACCACATTCTCAGACACACATCCAATCTGTGTAAATTTAAGCACATAAAAATCATGCATACAGATTTCTCTCCTGGACCGCTATACCATAAAGCTAGAAATCAATAAAAAGATGATTAAGAAAACAAAGACAAACACTGGGAGGATTAATAACTCTTTTGCAAAAAAAGTAGGTACTGGCCCAGAATGAGATGAAATTGAGAAGTTCTAGAAACTTCCCAATGAGATGAAAGTACAACATACCAAACTTCAGAAGAAGTTTGATAGGAATACACGCACACATGAAAAAGGAAGAGAGGTTTATTCTTGATATCCTGACATACAACTTGCAGCAATTAGAACAATCATTGGACAAATCTACTAATAGCAAAAGAAAAAAAAATTGGGCCTGAGATTCATGAGAGGGAAAACAAGAAAATAATGCAGCTAAAAGTTGGTTCTTTTAAATAATTAACAGAATTGACAGACCACTGGTAATCCTAACCAAAGAAAGGAAGAAACAAATATCAGTAGCAAGGTTCAAAGATGAAATAGGAGACATTAAAATGAACCTCAATGCAATCAAAGGGATAATTACACAGTATTAGAAGTCTGTCCTTCAATGAAGTCAGCAACTTGGAACACATGGTCAAAACTTGAAAAAAAATCACTCCCTAGACTATCCCAGCTGGATGTCAACCATCTCAACACATAGCAATAGAAGAAATAGACAAGGCTTAAAGAAAGAGAGAAAGAAAGAAATGGACAGGGTCATCAAGTTATTATAAACAACAACAAATCCCCCAAGCAAGATGGAGAATTCTACCAAGCACTTAGGGAAAAAAAGTGACACGAATCCTACACAAACTTTTTCAGAACATAGAAAAAGATGGCAAACTCCTGAACTCTTTCTATGAAGCTAGTAAAACTTGATACTTAAAGTGAACAAAGATCACACAGGATTGAAAACTACAGACCAATACCCCTAAAGAGCATCAATGCAAACATCCTTTACAAAACACTGGTCAATAGAATACAAAAGTATATAAAACATATAATTAACCATGACCAAGTTGGATTTATACAAGGGATGCAGGAATGATTCAACATATGAAAGACCATTAGTATTATTTGCCACATTGATATGAAAAATTATAATAACCACATAATAATATCAATGGATATGGCAAATGCATTCCCAAACATCTAACACCAATTCCTATTTAAGACACTGGAGAAGATAGGATTGGAAGAAAATTTCTCAATATAATACATGCTGTATATGAAAAACCAACAGCCAATGTAGTAGTCAATGGAAAAAATACACAAACAATACCACTGAAAAAGGAGACCAGACAAGTTATCTACACTCTTATTTAATATTGTGCTGGAGGTCCTAGTTAACAACATAAGGTAAAGAAAAGACATCAAAGTTTTTCACTTGGGGAAGAAGAGGTGAAACTAAAGAGGTAAAACTATTCTTATTCATAGATGATATGATCTTACATGTGAAAAATCCCAAAAGCTCCACAATGGGAGTGCTGGGAGTAATAAAGAAATATGGCAGAGTGGCAGGCTACAAGATCAGTAAACAGAAGTCTATCAGCCTGCTATACATATTGGACAAGACCACGAAAGAGGGGATCAAAAATGTAGTACCCTTCAAAATAGCTAACTACAAATTGAAATATCTAGGGGATATACCTGACTGAAAAAAACAAAATGTTTGCCTGAGGAAAACTACAGAACACTATTACAAGAAACCCAGAGTGACCTCAACAGATGGAAGAATGACCCATGCTCATGAATCAGAATACTCAATATAGTAAACATGTCAGTCCGGCCCAATACACAATATAAGTGTAATACTATTCTGATACTAATACCATCATTGTTCTTCAAAAAATTAGAGAAACTTATTACCAGTGGAGGAAGTATATGCAGAGGAAAGGAGCCCAGAATTTGCAGAGAACTCCTTAAGGAGGATAAAGTGGAAGAGCTTGCTTTACCTGGCTTTACCACATATTACACAGCCACAGTAGTCAAAAACCACATGGTATTGGTATGATGACAGGTCTAAGTAGACCAATGGAAAAGAACTGAAAACTCATAAATAAAATCATCAGCATACAGACCACAGATCCTTCATAAGTGCTCAAAAACCACCAAATGGGAAACAGATGTCCTCTTCAACAAATGGTGCTGGAAAAACATCACTATCTACCTGCAGAAAAATGAAGCAAGATCTTTGTTTCACTCCATGCACAAGAATAAACACAATGTGAATTATAGGCCTCGAAGTAAAACCTCAAACTATTAGGGCCATCAATGACAGAATTGGGACAAATGAGAACTTTAGCACAGGGAATGCATAGACTATTGGAAATAGGGAAGGACACAAATATAGAGGGGGCACAAATTGACAAGTAGGATTTACTGAAGATAAAACCCGTGCACATCAAAAGCATTCACCAAGAGAGTAATAAGATTATCCACAGTCTGAGAAACCATCTTTAGCAATGACCCATCAGCCTTATTACAAAAATCTACAATACACTGCTAGCTTACAATAAGCTAAAAACTAATGGCCCGCTGAAGGAGATGTGCAAAGGACCTGAACAGAAGTTTCAGAGGGGCAGAAATCTGAATGGCCAAGAATATATGAGAAAATGCTCCTGATCCTTAGCTATAAGAGAAATGCAAATTAAAACAACAATGAGATACCACCTAACACCCTCAAAGATAGCCCAATTCAAAAAATCAAAAAGTAGTAAGTGTTGGAGGGATGGTGGAAGTATAGGAACTCTCTCATCCACTTCTGGTAAACCTGTAGGTGTGTACAACCACTATGGGAGTTCATTTGGCGATATCTAAAATAGATGGAAATTGAGCTACCATATGACCCAGCAGTTCACCAGCTGGGCATATACCCAGAAGAGGCAAGCAACAAACCACGACCAGACATCTGTGCTCCAATGTTCATCACAGCAACAGTTCACAATTGCAAGTACTTGGAAACAAACCAGATTTCCATCAACAGACGAATGGATTAAAAAACTGAAAGCAGTGCTGAACACATGAAGCACATTACAATTGAAGGAAATGATGATAAACATAGTAAGTCAAGCTTACAAAAGGATAAGTACATGAATCCACTGAGGTAAACTTTAAAATGGTAATGGAGCACAGGACAAAAGCTATTATATACATATTTTTCTGGGAGGGGCAGATCCAACCCAGGGATACATATGGCAACCAACTCAAAAGGAGGAGAAAAAGAGAAGAAACAAAAAAGACATGAGTTGCAGGTAAACTGGGCACTAACCCACCCAAGGGGAGGGTATTTTTTTATATCTCCATAGCAGAAGGAGAGAGGGACAGACTTCCACCCAGCACATCAAGATGGGAAAGCAACATACTGGCAAGAAGCAGGGAACCAATAGAAAGGTCTGCAGGGCCAGTCCCAATCCCAACTACAGGGATACCCTTTCAACCCCACCCCCACCACCACCCAAAAGAATTTACTTCAGAGGACAGCACTGAAGCTACAGCTCTGGGAGATGGGTGCATCTGATGAGAGCCCACAGGAGTGAATAAAGAAAGAAGGCAGGAAAGAGAGTGAAACACATCTTGGTGCACCAATTCCCAAGTACAATTCTCCTGCTCAGAGCAGCCAATGCCCAGAGAGGACCATAAGATTGGCCCTACCACAAGACATAATGTCCCTCACTGATCCATAGCTCTATGGGGGACAAAACTGGAGACACAGTGTGGGAATTGTGCCCATTCTGACCACACCACATCAGGGTGAAACACTAAGGGTGTGCAACAGAGCTGCAAGGGTAGCAAAGCAATGAAGTCCCAGGGAACATCAAAAATAGACTTTGGAGCATGAGCGTGACACCCCATCAGACTCAACTGGAAGACACTTGTAAAGGTCAATGAACAATTTATTGGCTTTTCTTTTTTTGTCGCTGGATTTTTGTTGTTACTGTTTTGTTTGACTCTGTCTTGTTTAGTGCCTAGGATTGTCTCTGCATGTCTATCTAGATAAGATAGAATGGATAAACAATTTGGAGGAGAAAACAATGAGACTGATGGTTCTGGTCATGACATGGGAGAGGGGAAGGCAAGGGAAAGGAAAGGGATGTCAACAAACCCAGGGACTTTTTCAAGGGCAATGTAGTCCCTGAATGAAGGTCAGACATGATAGTGGGACAAGAGAAAAGTAAAAGGAAATAGAGGAAAGATATTTATAAATATCTAAATATAGGCATGTGTAAATGTAAATATATTTATACATAATGATAGAGAAATAGATCTACGTACATATATTTGCATGTTAAGTATTAAGGAAGCAGATGGACATTGGGTCTCTGCTCAAGTACTCCTTCAATGCAAGAACACTTTGTTCTAATGATTTGGCATTCTTCCCAATATAATTGCAGAAAACAGAATGGGTGCATAAGAAAATGTGGTGAAGAAAGCTGATGGTGCCCAGATATCAAGGTATATAGTGTCTGGGGTCTTAAAGCTTGAGGATAAATCAAGTGGCCATGTAGCTCAGAAGCAACAAAACCCACATGGAAGAAGCACATCAGCTTGTGTGATCATGAGGTGTTGATGGGGTCGGGTATCAGGCATCAAAGACCCAGAACAAAAGATCATATCAATGTGAATGAAGGGGAGCATGGAGTGAAAACTCAAAACTCATTTGTAGGCAATTAGACATCCCCTTACAGTAGGGTCACAAAGCAGAACCATGCCAGTGAGGGTGCAGTATAGCATCGATGAAACACACAGCTTTCCTCTAGTTTTTTAATGCTTCTTCCCACCCTCACTAGCATGATCCCAATTCTACCTTACAAATCTGGCTATACCAGAGCATGTACATCGGTACAGATAAGAGCTGGAAACACAGGGATAGATAAGCACAGAATAGATAAACCACTCAGGACCAATAATCCCAAGAGGATAAGGGGAGGGTGTGGGAGAGAAAGGCAAAACCAATCACAGTTATCTACATATAACTGCTCCAAGGGAAGGACAAAGAAATGGGTGAAGGGAGACATTGATTAGAGTAAGACATGAAGAAAATTATAAATGATCAAGGGTTTATGAGTGAGGAAGGAAGGGGAGAGAGACAATTATGTGATACCAAGGGCTCAAGTACAAAGAGAATATTTTGAAAATGATGATAGCAACATATATACAAATATGCTTGACACAGGGGTATATGTATAGATTTTCATAAGAACTGTATGAGCCCCCAATAAATAAATGAGCCCCCAATTTTGATTTTTAAAAAATACAAAAAAAGAATCTATGTCAGTTATCCAGTTATCTCCTTAGTTCTGCTTTGATTAGATGTGTCCTCTGAAAGACATCAGTTCCTAACTCCTAAGGCACCTATAACAATGACTTTGTCTGGAACTAGAGCCCAAAGATATTATCCATTAAGTCATGTTAGAGTAGGGTGGGTTCCAATCGAATACAAGAGAAGAGGCAGAGTCACAGAGATGCAGAGGAAAGAGGGTCATGTGACTGTAAAAGAAAGAGTGAAGTGATGATTTAGTTGCAAGTCAAGGATTATCAAGGCTCTCTGAGCATTATCACCAGGAACTAGAATAGAGATATGGAACAGATTCTCCATCAGAACTCTTTGTAGACATCAACATGGCTGACACTCTGATTTTGAGCTTCAAGCCTCTAGAATTGTGAGATAATAGATTTTTCCTTAACAAATATCTACTTTGAGGTGTTTCATTACAGCAAATAAATACAAAGCTCCTCAGTGACCCCTATAACTATTACATTATTTGAACAAAATCCAAGTACTTATTATGGCTGATGAGACCTCAGGAGTCTAGTCCCTCCTACTTCTCATTCTCATTTCCAACACTACAAACTCTTCCCTGCCTCACCAACTCCTTCCATCTTCTACTGTCACATGGACATTTCCAACTCATCCTTTAAGTCTCAAGTTCATTGTGATTTCTCAAAAGTCCTTAACATAAGATGTATATTGTATCATTAGTTTTTCTTCTTTACATGTAGAACAATTGTAGTTTGATGTACATTGATGTAATCACATGCATACATACCTTCTACCTCCTTTCCTAAACTGAAGGTGTTTGAAAGTGAAGTTGGGCCCTTCTCTCTTTGGGTGACTGCTCTAGTAGTCACAGAGCCTGGTAGGGAGTCCTTGACAAATGCTAATGGAGTGAGTGAGGGAGTGAGTGAGTGAGTGAGTAGAGGTTTCCATAGATGTGTGGCATGATGTGGCTCCATTGTAGAGCAAGAACTAGAGCTGACTTCAAACTGCATAAGCTAGATAATAAAGAATTATTATTAGATATGTGTCTAGATGTTATGAAAATGTGTATTCCCAGTACCACTGTAATACAAATACCAAACACAGGTTGGTAACTTTAAAGAGCAGACATTTGTTTTCTTACAGATCTAAAGGCTAGAAGTGAAAATCAAAATATTATTGTACTAGGTGCAGTTGAGGTGGTACCAGAATGAAGCGTTGCTTGATCCTGAGCCATCTCACAATTGCTGCTCTATTCATGCTCATGGTGCAGTCATTATGCCAAGCCACCTCATCAAGGGCTGTCCTCTTTTGCTGTCCTTCTGCTTTACCATGCATGATGTCCTTCTCCTGTTAACTCATGCCAAGAACATGAAACAAAGTCTCACCATTCTCCCCGATTCTAAGACTCATTCTGACAGTACTTTTTCCAAGACAGATACAATATGTTTGTTCTTCTGGCAGTCCATGGTATGTTCAATATTCTTCACCAATACCATAATTCAAAAGTATCAATTTAGAGCTGGTCTTACTTAATCTTTGTGTGGTTTTCATACACAGTTGAGGCTTTCTTGAATGTCCATAGATGCTTTTCTTGGAAGTAGATCACCAGACTTTAATTATAAGATTCCTCGGTGGTAGATTCACCTCCCTCCGTAGAACATCAATTCTCAACCTATGAGTTGCGACCCCTTTGGGGAAGAATGACCTTTTCACAGGCTGTCCTAAGATCATAGGAAAACACATATTTCTGATGGTCTTAGGAACCCAGACACCACTTATCTATCCATCTCCAGGCGGATCCGCCCACATGCATGCTACAGACTGCTACCCATGGGACACCATGCTTCAAGACAAAATTTCATTTATTTGTAATTAGAAATAAATATTTCACAATAGATTATTATATATTGTTTTGTGATTAATCACTATGCTTTAAGTATGTTCAATTTGTAACAATGGAAATATATCCTGCATATCAGATTTTTACATGATTCATAACAGTAGCATAATTATAGTTATGAAGTAGCAACCAAAATAATTTTATGGTTGGGGGGGTCACCACAAAAGCAAGGTTGAGATTCACTGATCTAGAACTTCCTGGTATATAGTTAGCACTTAAAAAACACTTACTAGCACTTAATAGCCTTTTTCCTCCTGTTTAACACCCTAAGGGTGCAGGCAGAGCAAGGATGCTCTCAGTTTACAAGAGAAGGAACTGGAGCCCAGTAGTTCAATCATGTATCTACTGGCCCAGCAGAGGGTTCTTTTCAAGATACCCTACTGCTCCATACAGGGCTGAAGTAAGAGAATAGAACTCAAGGTGCACTCAACTGAGTCTCTTTAGACCTGAGAGCCTAGTACAGTTTTGCTCAACAGGAGCCTTCCGTGGATATGCTGGAAGCAACTACATGGTCAGGAAGACAGATCTTGGCTCAGAGTCACTCATCTGGACTTGTCCCTGCCTGGAGTCCTTTGTCTATTTAGGTGGTCAAGGCAAAAGCAGGCATCTCTGCAGCTACTCCTGGGCACTACTGTGGGCACATCAAGTCATGGCACGTTCTCCTTATTTGCCAATCTGTTGATTATGCTCCCATGGCCCTTGAGTCTCTATTCATTAAGCGGTAAACATGTTACCTAGCAACTGAGTGTCAATATCAACAAAGGCTCAGATGAAGTTGTTAATCTGGGCAAGACTGACAGCAGGGCCATGGCACCCTGTGCCCTGCTCCTCCACTCATTGTTTGACACTTAGACTTGCCCACGAGGATCTCAATACTCAAAAGACCCCACAACCCCCTCCACTGTGAAAACTAAATGAAGTTTGTGTCCCAGGCAGGGAAAAGGCCCTGGGATTGGCCCGCCTGGCGATTGAGTTTTCTTTTCTCTTTTTTCCCCAGTGCCACAGCCTGTGGGGTGGGGCACTGTTCCTGAAAGCAGCAGCCATCGCTAATTTCTGGGAACAATCTAGGGCTAGGAGACATGCTTGCCATTTGTCATGCTCCTGGGGCTCCAGGTGGGGTGCAGCAGACAGAGCTGGCTCAAAGGCTTACTCTGAGCCAAGGTCACATCATGGATTGGCAAGACAAGATGGAGGCTGACTCTGGCGTTTCCTTCTCTAGGACGTTCCTTTATTTTATTTTATTTTTGTAACCATATATGTAAAACAAAACAGTAGCTAATTCAACTTATATATGTACAACTTAGGGATATCGATTATACTTTTGCTATGCAGCTATCATCATATCTATTTCTCAGTTATTTCACCCTAAGCACTGACTGCCTTCTTGTCCTCTCTCTTTACCTTAGTTACCAGGAACAAACTCTGGTCTCTAATCAAGGGAATGTCAAAAAGTGTCGCTGCCAGAATTCCAGTTCATGCATGCATTTTTTATTGCAAACAAAAAGTGCTTAAACATGTTTCCAGGATCATGGAGGGCCACAGACAAAATCTCTTGGTAGTAAACTTGTTATTAAGGTAACTTACAAAAAAGGATACTTTTGTGACATGAAAAATATTTTGATGTTAAATGTTTAACAAAACTCAAGTGAAAATCTCAAATCATTTATAGGAATTTGCATATTTACAGGAATGCTGCCCTCCATAAATAACAGTTTTTAGACAGATCAAGTGTTTTAAGGAAGGGTGTGAAACTTCAGAGATGAAGTCAAGATAGAGAAGTTAACTCTGTCTTGGATTATGGAGATTATGAAGAGAGTTTTGGAAAAGCTAAAGGGGCCATCTTGACAGAATTTTCTTGAAGTACACAAAATAACCGTGGCGGAATATTAGGAAAACTTTATGCTGCATTTGTGAGAAAAAAGCCAGCAATATTGCACTGAACATTTCTCCCCACTTCATTGTTCTTCCATGATTGGATGTCCTATAAGAATCCCAGGGGGAAACCTTGACACATTTACACTATGCTCCTTCAGATCTCTTTTATAGAACTTTCCCCTTCAGACCTCTTTTTTCCCCCAAACTGGAAGAACTTTTCAAATGAACACAACTTGGGTCCGTTAAAGATACTAAAACTGCTATTTTGATGTGATCTAAATAGAGGAATACAAAATTCTTTGGGGAAGAGTTAGAGATTATAACATCATCTTCAGAAGTGTATAGACAGTAGATGGAGGATTTGTTGAGAAATAATAACTTCACATTTGGGTATTTTTTACTTAGCACAAGTTTATGATCTTTTAAAAATCATTTTATTGGTGGCTGATACAACTCTTATCACAATCCATAACTACATCCATTGTATGTCAAGCACATTTGTACCTCTGTTGCTCTCATCATTCTCAAAACATTTTCTTTTTACTTAAGCCCTTGGTTTCAGCTCCTTATTTGTTCCCCTCTATCCCTGCTCCCCCCTTCCTCATGAACCCTTGATAATTTAAAAATTATTATTTTGTTATCTCTTAAACTTTACAATCAGAGAATTTATGATTTTTTAGCTATAATTTCTTACTTATCTTCATACACTTGTCTATCCTGGACATTTTCTATAAGTGGGATCACACAATGTTTTCCTTTTTGTGATTGTCTTCTGTGGCAGTCATGTGCTTATGTTAATTTTATGATTGAGATGTAGGGGTGGAGTCTAGCCTGTTAATCTGGAGATAGCCATTGAGTAGCCAATGAGGCTTCTATGTGGGCATGGCTTTCTCCTGAGACTTCTGGGAAATTTCACGATTTTTCCCTTGTGAAGATGAGAAGTTATCTTCCCCAGTTGTTGGGAGTTAGTCTCAGAGATGATTAATCACAGACAAGATGACAGCGTCCAAGAAGCTGTAGTAGCTGACAGAGAGACCACACGGCTTTGCCCTGATGGAGTCAGACCTCTGAAGCTGGAGCGGCATGTTGTTGATGGACCCTGAGCCCTGGAAGCGAGGAGCCATGGGGAGACTCCTGCCAGCGCCAGAATTCTGTACCTACTGGCCTGTGACTTCATGAGTTAGAAGGAGACTTTGTAGACTGATTTCGGGCATATGGGTTAATATTGGACTTATGACTTTGTACTGGACTGGATTGGGATACCTTCTTAGTGTCACGTTCCTTTTGTATATAAACCCTTTCCTTATACCTATATGCGTGTCTCTGAAATTTGTTCCTCTAGTCTACCTCGACTGACACATCTTCTTTCACACAGCATGTTTTCAAGATTCATGCATGTTGTATCATGTATCTAGACTTCATTTCTTTTTATGGCTGAGTAGGATTCCATTGTATGGATAAACTGAAATTTGTTTGTTCATTTGTCTTTTGATGAATTTCTGTATCTTGGTTATTGGAAATAGTATGGTTATGAACTTTGGTGTACATCTGGATCTTACTTTTAGGTGGACACAAACAAATAGGTCTACAAGATAATGTGTGCAAACAAGTGGGAGAAGATTTTCCAGACTGAGGAACAGCAAGTGTAACACTCTTGAAGGGAAAATGTACTGTGTATCCTCAGTAATGTACAGGAGGGTCTAATTGCTAGAGTAGAGAAAGGGGATGGGAAAAGATGGGGAGTAATGGCCAGATGATGTAGGGACAGGTGGAGAAAGTGGAGAACTGTGGCGTTCCTTCCCAATGTGGCAAGAAGCAAGAAAGATGTCTCCATTGTGAAACACCTTGATCTTTTTTCCTGAAAAGAGTTCTCTGTGCTTGCTGCAAATGGTTGATTGAGTTTCTAAACCTCTTCAGAAGGAAGGTCTAGCAAGCTGCCTTCTTCTTCTTCTTCTTCTTCTTTTTCTTCTTCTTTTCAATCAGCTTATTGGGGGTTCATATAGCTTTTATCACAATCCATACATCCATCCATTGTGTCAAGCAGATTTGTACATTTGTTGCCATCATCAATTTTAAAACATTTTTTTCTACTTGAGCCCTTGGTATCAGCTACTTAGTTTGCTTCCTCACTCCCCACCCTCCCTCCCTCGTGAATACTTGATCATTTGTAATTTTTTTTTCATGTCTTACACTAACCGATGTCTTCCTTCACCCACTCTTGTGTTATTCAGTCCCCTGGGAGGCTGTGAGCGGTTCCTCCTTTCTCCCCCAACTTTCCCCTTCCCCTCCTAGTATCATTGCTCTCAAAATTGGTGCTGAGAAATTTATCTATCCTGGATTCCCTGTGTTTCCAGCTCATATATGTACCCATGTACATGCAGGCTGCCTTCTTAAAGAAGCAGAAACACAGTTCTGACAGTGACCCCATGTGCAGTGGAACAAAATATTTGCAAGTCCTGCATTATGTCCACAATCAGTGGTACAATTGAGTTCTTGATGACAGCCATTGTGTCAATCTTTGTCATTGGGGGTCTTTCTCTCACCACTCTGTCTTCTATAAGGAACACTCTGACTATACTTCTTCCAACACAGACTTGTTCCTTCTTCTGGCAGTTCATGGCATACTCAATATTCTTTGTCACCACCACAATTCTTCTTTGGTCTAGCTTATCCATTGTCCAGCTTTCACAAGCCTGTGATGCTAAGAGAAATTCCATAACTTGTTTCTGGCAAACCTTAGTCTTCTAATTGACATCTTTGCTTTCTATTACTCCTAAAAGAAGTCTTTTGCAGCAGATTTTCCCAAAGTAACATGGCACTTGATTTCTTGAGTGTTGCTTTCATGGACATTCACTGTGGATCAAGTTAAAATTAAATCGTTAACAACTTCATTATTTATGTCTATTTATCATGATGGTGCTTGATGGTCCAGTTGTGAATATTTTTGTTTTCTTTATGTTGAGTCATAGCACATATTGAAGACCGATGCAACCTTTGATTTTCAACAGTAAATAGTTCAAGTCCTCTTTACTTTCAGTAACCAAGGTTGTATCATCTGCATATTGCAGTTTGTATATAATAAATTGTCCTCAAATCATGATACTATGTGCTTCTTCATATTGTCCAAATTCATAGAATGCTTTCTAAGCATAAATATTTAATAAGTATGATGAAGGATTACAATTCTGACATACATCTTTCTGATATACCACACATTTTCTGTTTTGTATTTGAATGTCTTTTGATCTATGTACAAGTTCTTCATAAACATAGTCAAGTGGTCTAGAATTCACATTCTTCTTAATGTTATTCATAAGTTGTTATGAGCCATACAGTCAAATACCTTCACATAGTCAATAAAATATTTTCTGGTATTTCCTGCTGTCTGCCAAGATCCATATGATATTCATATTCTCTTTTAAATTTAGTTCCTTGTTGATGTACTTCTGTAACTGTTTTTAAAATTATTTCTGCAAAACTGTACTTGCAGGTAATGATGTTAGATAATTTTTGCATTCTATGGCATCACAATTCTTTAGAATGGGCATGTTGATGGGTTTTTTTGCAGTCAATTTTGTCATGTGACAGTATGATAAATGTCATGGCACAGATGAGTGAGCAGCTCCAGCACTGCATCCATGAATCCAAGCATCTGAATTGGTATTCTGTCAATTCGTAGAGCCTTGTTCAACAAAGAAGCCAAACTCACTGCTATCAAGTTCATTCTGACTCAGAGCAATCCTATTACACAGGGTAGAAGTGTCCCTGTGAGTTTCTGAGAATCTAACTCTTTATAAGAGCACAGCCTCGTCTTTCTCCCAATGAGTGGTTGGTGGTTCAAACTGCTGATGTGTGGTTAGCAGCCCAACATGTATCCCCTTCTGCTCCGGGGTTTCTCTACTTTTAAACATATAGCAGCTAAAGTAAATGGAAAAATTGATGAAATAAATGGAAAGTTTCAAAAGGCATTTCTGAATGGTCCTCAAAAGAAGTTTTGTTGTTCAATATCTTCAGTAGAATCTGCAGTATTTCTCCTTCTTAGAATGAAGAACTTCTTAAAACCTTTGTACAGACCTCCCTGTTGTCCAAAAATAAAATAAAAAGAGATGGTGAGAGAAATCTAAATGCTGAACCACTTTTCTCTAATCACCTTGCCAGAGAAAAGCACATATTTAATTTTATGAATTCCCTCTTAGGAAGATTTACAAGGTTTTTAAAATTCATTTTATTGGGGGCTCATACAACTCTTATCACAATCAATACTCACATTTATTGTAGGCAAAGTACATTTGTACATTTGTTGCCATCATCATTCTCAAAACATTTTCCTTCTACTTAAGTCCTTGGTATTAGCTCCTCATATTTCCCCTCCCCCCTCCCCCTTCCCTCGCAAATCCATGATATTTTATAAATTGCTACTATTTTGTCATATCTCACACTGCCCACCATCTCCCCTCCCCCACTCCTCAGCTGGCCATCCACCAGATAGACGGTTATGTGTAGGTCCTTGTAATCAGGTGCCCCTGCCTGATACTCTACCTTCCCTCCTGCCTTCCAGTATCTCCACTCTCATTACTGGCCCTGAGGGGTTCATCTGTCCTGGGTTCCCTGTGTTTCCAGTTCCTATCTGTACCAGCGTACCTCTTCTAACCTAGCTGGATTTGTAAGGTAGGATTGGGATCATGATTATTGGGGGGGAGGAAGCCTTTAAGAACTAAAGGAAAGTTGTATACTTCATCATTACTTCAATGCAACCTGACTGGTCCGTCTCCTCCCTGTGAACCTTCTGTAAGTGGATGCCCAATTTTCCACAAATGGATGTTGGGTTCCCACCCTATACTCCCCCTCATTCGTGGTGATGTGATTCTTTTGTGTGTGTGCATCACTGCCCTGGTGTGAATAGGAGGCCCAGCCTTAATCTTGGCTAGCTGCTGCTGGGTTTGAACCATCAACCCTGTGGACTGCAGTCCCACACACAACCACTATGCCATGGGGGCTCAGCCAATGTGATTCTTATTTCTTGATGTTTGATACCTGCACCCTTCAACCCCTTGTGATCACACAGGCTGGTGTACTTCTTCCATGTGGACTTTGCTCTTTCTGTGCTAGATGGCTGCATGTTTATCTTTAACCCTTTAAGACCCCAGATGCTTTATCATTTGGTAGCTGGGCACCATCAGCTTTCTCCACCATGTTTGCCTCTGCACCCATTTGTCTTCCACAATCATACCAGGAGAGTGGGCAAAAAATGATATGATTGTTGTTCTTTGATGCCTGATACCTGACTCCTTCCACACCTCATAGCCATGCAAGCTGGTGTGTTTCTTCCATTGTGCGTTTTGTTGCTCCTGAGCTACATAGATGCTTCAAGCCTTTAAGACCCCAGACACTATATCTTTTGATAGCTGGGGCACCATCAGCTTTCTTTACCTCCCACTTGAAGCTTTTGGGGCCCTTGTCAAAAATCACTTGTCTATATGTTAATGGTTACATTTCTGGGTTTTCTATTCTTTTCCATTGTTCTGTGTATCTGCCATTATGCCAGTACCATGCAGTGTTGACCACTGTCGCTTTGTAGTAGTTGTGAAAGTCAGGTAAAGTGAGTCCTTGAACTATGTCCTTCTCCTTGAGGCGATCTCTGCTAATTCAGGGCTTCTTCCTTCTCCATATGAAATTGTGGTCTCTTTTCCCAGTTCTCTGAAGAAATTTGTTGGTATCTGAATCAAGATAGGATTAAACTTATAAAGTGTCCTGGGTAGGATAGACCTCTTTGAGTCTTCTGATCCATGAACATGGGATATTCCTTCATTTGTGGGGGTCACTTTTTCCTGTAGTAGGGTCTTGTAGTTTTCCCTTTTTTGGTGGGGAGGGGTTGGTTAGATATATTCCTAGATATTTTAGTTTGTTCTTGGGTATTGTGAATGGTACTGCCTTCCTGATCTCCTCTTCCATTGTCTTGTCAGATGCATAAAGCAAACCAATCGACTTCTGCTTGTTAATCTTATATCCCACTACTCTTCCATATTGCTCCATCACTGTCAGTACTCTCTGGTTGTGGAGCTTTCGGGATTTTTAAAGTACAGAATCATGTCACCAGTGAATAGCACTCCTCTCCCAGTTGGATATCTTTTATCTCTTTCCATTGTCATATGTTATTAGCTAAGACCTCCAGTACAATATTGAATAGCACTAGGGATAAGGGGTCTCCTTGTCTAGTTCCTCATTTCAGAGGGATTGATTTAGTCTTTTCTCCATTTACTATGGATGTTAGCTGTCAGCTTTTCACAGATAGCTTTCATTAACTTGAGGAACTGTCCTTCCATTCCTATCCTCCTGAGTGTCCTAATTAGGAATGGGTGCAGGATGTTGTTAAATGATTTTTTCTGCATCTAGAGATATTATCATGTGATTCTTATACTTTATCTTATTAATGTGGTGTAAAATGTTGATGGATTTTCAGATGTTAAACTATCCCTGCATCCCTGGGATGAATCCTACCTGATCCTGATGGATTATGCATTTTATATACTTTTGTATTCTATTGGCCAATAACTTGTTGAAGATTTTTCCATCTGTTTTCATTAGAGATATCAGTCTATAGTTCTCTATTCCTGTGGGATCATTTCCCTGTTTGGCTATCAAAGTTATACTGGCTTCATAAAATGAGTTTGGGGGTTTTCCATCCTTTTCTACTCTCTGGAAAACCTTCTGGACGATTGTTGCAAGCTCCTCCCTGAATGCTTTGTAGAATTCTCCAGTGGAGCCATCAGTTCCAGGGACTTTTTTTGTCGGTAGCTGCTTGATAGGCATTTCTATCTCTTCTTTTGCTTTAGGTTTGTTTATGTTCTTGATTTTTATCTGGGATATCTAGAGAGGGATTGTTTTTCAGGTATTTCTCCATGTCTTCCATAGTGCTGATCTCATTAGAGTACAGACTTTCATAGTATTTTGTGATGATCAGTTTAATTTCTTTAGTGTCTGTTGTGATTCCCCCTATTTTATTCCTCATCCTCTCTATTGTTGCCTGCTCTTTCATTTCTTTGGTTAGTTTTGCCAGTGGTCTGTCGATTCTGTTGATCCTTTCAAAGAACTAATTTTTGCTGCATTAATCGTCTGCATTGTTCTTTCATCTTCCCAGTGGTTCAACTCTGCCCTGATTTTTATTATTTCTTTTCTTTTGCCATTGGGGAGATTATTCTGTTGACTCTGTTCTAACTGTTGGAGCCTTGTGAGAGTGTATTCATCATAAATCTCTCTTCCTTTATCATATATGCTCCTATTGCAATCAAGCTACCTCTGATGACAGCTTTAGCCATATCCCAAAGGTCATGGTACGAGGTATTCTCATTTTCATTAGCTTCTGGAAACTTTTTGTTCACCCCTCTACTCTGTCTTGGTACCCACGCATGCTGCAGAAGCTCATTACTTATCCTCCAATTGTTTGCCCTTGTTTTCCTGGTCATCCTTTTATTGATCTCCAGCTTTATGGCATGGTGATCAGAGAAGGGCACCTGTATAATCTCTATGTGTTTGAACTTTTTTAGGCTTGACTTGTGTCCCAGCATGTGGCCTAATTTAAAAAATGTGCCATGAGCACTTGAAATGAATGTGTACTTTTTTGCATTTGGATGCAAAGCTCTAAATATGTCTATTAGATCTAGTTGCCTAGTTGTAGTGTTTAGTTCTTTAGTCTCTTTGCTGAGCTTCCTTGCTGATGCTCTATCTTTCACTGGAAGTGGAGTATTAAAGTCCCCTACTATAATATTTGAGTCTGTGATATATTTTTGCATGTTCTGAATAGTCTGACAAATTTCTCATGTAGCACAAATGTTTATTATGCTCACAGGTCCCTGGTGAAGTGATCCTTTGACCATTATAAAGTGCCCCTCCTTATCTCTTTATGTGGTTTGAACCTTGAGATCAGTTTTGTCTGAGATTAGGATTGCAACTCCTGCTTTTTTTGAGTCACTGTTTGCCTTGAATATCCTCCTCCAGGCGTTTATGCTTAAGTATTCTTTTCTGCAATCTTAAGATGTGTTTCATGCAGGCAAAAGCGCTACTATGCAAGCCTTTTTATTTTAATGAAGGAGTGAAAGCCATTGACGTATATTTAGTATCTCAATATGAGGGTTCATTGTTGATATCTCATGCCTTTTGAAGTGGGTGTTTTACTGTCACCCTTTTTATTGCTGTTCTGTGTTTCTATGGGAGGGGGGCTTCTTTATTGCCATATTTTCCTCTTGTGACCATATTTTCTTGGAAATTGGTGTCAGTTCGTTGGCTTCTGGATGTAGTTGTGCTATATAATGTTCTCCTGTTTGTGTTTGGTGGAAGTTGGTCTTATGGCCATAATGAGTTGGCAAGGATCTTCCTCAGAATTGGGTGTCACAGGATATTCTTTAAGTTTTTTCTTGTCCTGGAAAACACTTCTCTCTCCTTTTGTCTTAATAGATAATTTTGCAAGGTAAAGAATTTTAGGAGAGGTGTTGCTTTCTTTCAGCTTCTGGAAGATATTAGTCCACTCCCTCCTCATCTTCATGGTTTCTGTTGATATGTCTGCACATATTCTTACCCACGATCCTTTGTATGTGAACATCTTCCTTTCTCTTGCTGCTCGTAATATTTTCTTTTTCCTTGAAATTGGATAATTTAATTATTATATACCATAGTGAGCTCTTCCAGGGGTTTAGTCTCCTTGGTATCCTCTCTACTTCCTGTATGAGTGACTGATTCTCATTAATTTGGGTGTGGAAATTTTCTTCCAGAAATACCCTTGTTAATTCAGCTGTTGACTTCTTTGCTGTCTTGTTCTCTTAAGCCAATAATTCTGAGGTTGTTCCTTTTCATACAATTAATCATTGGTCTCAGGTTTTCTTTCACCTCTTTATTTTGTTTGTCTTTCTCATTTGCTGAGGTCTGTCTGATTGTCTTCAAAATCATTAATATGATTCCTAGCCTCCTCTAGTCTATTTGTCATATCAGTGATCTTGTGTGAAGCTTCGGTTACTTCTTCTGTTAACCCCTGTATTTTCCTTTGGTCCATTCCCTGTGTTGTGGCCTTGGTATCTGCTATTGTGTCCTCCATCCCCTCTATCATTGCATCCTATCTCTGTGTAACTTCGCTAATCTCCTGTATTGCTCCAAGCATCCTTGTGAAAATTTCTTTTTGTGGCACATCCACGTCAGATTCTTCTATGAGTGTCGTTAGTTGATGTGTCATTAGTGTTTATGTGGTTTGTCTTTCTTGTTTACTTATTAGGAGTGATGCTGTATGCTGTTGTTTATGTGATGATTTCAAAGAGGTTGGTGCCATTTTCTTGGCAGACCAAGAGGTCTTACGTACTTTCACAATGTGACTGGCAATGATGTTTTTAAGGGCTGCCTATGGCCTACTATGGAGGTTGGTCCAACTGCTTTGGAGGCAGGTGCTGTGATGACTCAAAAATTAGCTGCAGTAAGAGGTGGCGAGCACCATTGGGAACAACTATGGCGGACTCAGTTTGACTGATGGATAGCTCTGGTACAGTGGTAGGGGTATATAAGACCACAGGGCAGATGGTGGTACTGTTCAGACCTAAGGTGGTATGTGACACACAAGGGCTGTGTGAGCTCCCAGAACTGGGTCACTGTTCCCCTGTATTTCTGGAACTATGCTAGGTTTGGGGCAAGGGTTCCCTCAAGGTCTGGGATGCACTTTCCACTGATCCACTCACTGCATGGGCCTGCAAAGACCCAGTCAGTGACTCTGGGTGAGGCAACTCAAAGTGAACTATAAAGCCCTGGTTTGTGACTCCCCCACCCCGCAGTTCCAGATGCAGGGCAGGGTGGGCCTGCAAGGTTGGGTCTGTGTCTCTGTTTTCCCATGGCTCTGGGCGAGTTTGTGCTCCAGGGCCTATAAAGGCCCCCTGTCCACAACTCATATTCCCACCACTATGGCAAGAGTGGTACATGGCATGCTTGCAGGAATTGGGTATGGCAGCTGAAAGCACCAAGTTTTAAGAGCCCTAGTCACAGTGTCTGCTTTCCCTCATCCCCAGGGGAGTTCACACTATGAGGCCTATAAGGCCATGACTCAATCCATGACTCAGATTCCCATAACTAAGGCAGAAATGGTGCATGGCATGCCGGCAAGGACCAGGTGTGATAGCTGCAAAAGGGGGACTTGAAAAGCCCAGTTCCCAATATTCACTTTCAGCAGCTTACAGCAAGTTCATGCCTTGGGGCCTATAAGGCCTTGGTCGCTGTGTAAGTCTGGGTAAGCTAGAGGAACAAATTTCATAGACATGCATACAGATATAAGGAAAAGGTTTGTATACAAGAGGAACAGGACTTTGAGCCCAGTCCAGTTCAAAGTCATAGTCTGATATTAGCCCATATGCCCGAAATCAGTCTATAAAGTTTCCTTCCAATTCACAAAGTCACAGGTCAGTGGGTGCAGAATCCCAGTGCTGGCAGGGGTCTCCCCATGGCTCCTCGCTTCCAGGGCTCAGGGTCCATCAACAGCATCTCATGGTGGCAGAAGCAACTCATCACTGGCAGAGGTCTCCATGTTGCCACCCCAACTTCAAAGATCTGGCTCCATCAGGGCAAAGCTGTGTGGACTCTCCGCTGACTCCTCCAGCTTCTCGGATGCTGCCATCTTGTCTTGTCCATGCTTCATCATCTCTGAGACTAACTCCCAACAAATGGAGAAGATAGCTTCTCATTTTCATGAGGGAAATATCGTGAGATTTCCCAGAAGTCTCAGGAGAAAGTTATGCCCACATAGAGACCTCATTGGCTACTCAGTGGCTATCTCCAGATTAACAGGCTAGACTCCACCCCTAAATTTCAATCATAAAATTAACATAAGCACATGACTGCCACAAACCACCCCTTGTTATATTTATACTTTCACATAACTCTGTAACCATATGTAACGTCCAAATAAATAATAAAATCATATCAATACCTGACTGGATAAGACTAGAGTGCATACAGTTCAACATGTGTCACCATCATTTAAAAATAACATTCTATAAGTGAACAAAACAAAAGTATCTTGTGCCTTACAACTATAGTTACAAAATATCTACTACCCCTTGATCCTATGAATATATATTCCACCACCTAGAAGAGTTTGCAAGCCAACCACTTCATGCCTCTATTCCCCCATTTTGGGTATCTAATTTCTATATTGCCCACTTACACCAACCCAGTACTCTAAGGAAACAATCATATCTTTCAATGTGAAGAATCTTCATTCCAGTTGGAAACTCATGAAGTGTGTATCCATTAGAAAGTCAAACCAGGACAGGCCATCCATAAAGTCAGCAGTGATATGCACCATTCACAGACTCAAATCACTTCTCTTCTTCTGGTCAGGTTCTGGTCAACTCAATGTGGGTTTTTCCACTTAACCTCACCATGGTAGCCATATGGTCGCCTTCCCTTTAGACCAAGGTCCCATCATAAATCCTCAACATGCCTAGCTCTCTCATGCTAGGTCATGAACTTTAGACCAGTCAACCTGCTCTCATCTTCTCTATTTCCTGTGAACAAAGTCCATGGGTGTCAGTGGCCAAAGTCAACCTGGCTCTTTAATGCTGCAAATCTCTTATTTTCACCAACAAGCAGTAAATCTGGTTAGTAACCTAACAAGCATTTCAGCCTGCCACAAGTTTCCTTTAACATTCAGACCCAGAGAGGAGTTATCTTCATGGTTCCAGATTCCTTTGCTTCTGAAGATAATCACTAGTCAGGATTTTCCAAGGAAATAGACTCTATTCTTCTTTATCAGTCAGTCTGACCTTCTCTCAGACTACAAGTATCCTGAGTACTCTGAAAGACTGGGTGGGGCTACTTTCTTCAGAGAAGTCTTTCTATGTATAGCCTAACCACATCTAAGCACAAGGTGGGGTTAATCTCTTCAGAGATGTCTTGGTGCTAAGTCCTAACTCATCTAGTGGTCAATGATTGGCTTGAGGTAGCTGGATTTGTAAATTATTTTCATACTTCCCAATAAAAATTTTTATGCATCCTTATATTTACAATAACAGGCATAAGAAATCAGTATAAACAGGATAGAAATAAAACTTCATTCTTAAAACAGTCCAGGTCAATACTTATTAAGCATTTCTATATCCTTCTCTAAACTACTGTTTATGCAAAAACATTGAATTAGGTCTCTTTAGGCATCAAAACAGATCCCTGCTTTAGGTCAGGCATTCTGACCTTCTTAACCATTGTTCTTGAGCAGAATCCCCATTTTATAAAGGAATAACCAAAGACAGCATCCAAACAACGTAATCAAAACTTTAACTTCCCACATTGTTTCCAGAAAATAACTCAGTAAACTGCAAGGACATATCTGACTTCTGGCTAGCCAAAGAAGTAACAATACCACGAGGCACAAGTCAAACATACATCTACTTTCCATCTTTATGATTTGTTCCTTTAGTACCCCACTCCTGAGGTACCATAATGTGTTAGTCCAGGTAAGCTAGAGGAACAAATTTCATAGACACGCATATAGATATAAGGAAAAGGTTTATATACAAAAGGAACAGGACATTGAGCCCAGTCCAGTTCAAAGTCATAAGTCCGATATTGACCCATTTGCCCAAAATCAGCCTATAAAGTCTCCTTCTGACTCACGAAGTCACAGGTCAGTGGGTGCAGAATCCTGGCCCTGGCACTACTATCCACATGGCTCCTTGTTTCCAGGGCTCAGGGTCCATCAACAGCATCTCGTGGTGGCAGAAGCAACTCATCACTGGCAGAGGTCTCCATGTGGCTGCCCCAGCTTCAGAGGTCTGGCTCCATCAGGGCAAAGCCGTGTGGACTCTCCACTGGCTCTTCCAGCTTCTCGGATGCTGCCATCTTGCCTTGTCCATGATTCATCGTCTCTGAAACTAAGTCCCAACAACTGGGGAAGATAGCTTTTCATCTTCACGAGGGAAATATCGTGAGATTTCCCAGAAGTCTCAGGAGAAAGCCATGCCCACACGGAGGCCTCATTGGCTACTCAATGGCTATCTCCAGATTAACAGGCTAGACTCCATCCCTACATCTCAATCATAATATTAACATAAGCACATGACTGCCACAGTCACAATTCAGAATCTCCCACTAAGGCAAAATGGAATGTGGCTTGCCTGTCCAGATCAAACTTGGCTTCTGAGGGCAGCAAGCTTGAAAAGCTTCTGTCCAGCCCTCAACCCTAGGCAAGTTCATGCAGTAGGCTACTTGGACTTCCCCGCAGCTCAGGCAAAGGCAGGGTGTAGTGCAGATCGCAGGAGAAATGGTGGGTGAGAAGTTGGGAGCTGCTCCCTGTGGGCGTGTTCTTGGCAGGACCTGTGGATCTGGGAGAAAGGCGTAGCAAGTGCAGGATGCTGATGCATCCCTTGGAGTGATCTCGAAGCCTGAGTATCCCCACTCTTAGGTAGCTGGAACCTGCACTTCCAAGTCTCCTGGAATATTCGGGTCTTGAGTCAGGTCAAAGCTGCTGTGTACCCCGCATTTCCATGACTCCTGGAAAAAAACTCCAGTCTTGAGATAAATAAGACAACCAGGCCAGCTCATTTGACAATCTTCCATTTTAACCTCTGAAACACAGCCTATCAGAGTGTTTCCAGCTTCCCCATAGTAACAGCTAAAATCCCGTAATGTAATTGGACAAGCTAATCCTGTAATACAATGTGATGATACTGTC